>JAHWFO010054259.1:797-21210 GCA_023313115.1 Rhysida immarginata
AAGAGAAGAAATGAAAAAAATCAAATGATAAATGTCAGCTAATAATAACCCAAAAGCAGAAACAAGAAAAAAAAAAGACTTATACAGAAAGTTAAATCAAATGACAAGACAGTCCTAAAAAAAGATAATAAACTAACTAAAATTATACTTTAAATCGAAAGCGATTTGATTATCTTTAAAATCTTCCAAGTTATGATCCAAAAAATTAGTCATAAAATTCGCAGTAAGCTTCGTTATAGGATCAACGTCGCGTAAGTTAGTCCTCCATCTGAGAACATATCAACGTCGCGTAAGTACATCTGAGAACATATCCACCACGCGCCCTTCTCAAATCCTGAAAATTAAAGTCACCAATTATAGCTGGCGCCCAAGTCTTGTTAAGCGGTTTTCACAAATAAAAAGCTAGTAGCGGCAGCTGCGGTGCCGCGAACCTCATGGATCCTCTTCCAAAAGCGGCAGATAGTTGGTGATAACCACAAACGGTTCTCGTTTCACGAAAAAAACCGGCATAGCAAGCGTCTGCATCTGCTGCTGCAATCCGATTGGTCGGTGGTTATGACGTCATCAAAAGTCACAAAAACTCCTTGGTTGTCCACCATTGATCGGCCGCTTGTCGTGTTCATTCTATTCTCGACTGCATGGTACGTGCTTTTGTCTTCCCAGAATTTACATGTAATTCAGTTTTTCTGAATGGTTGAAGCACTGGTGTTGCTGCCGTCGCCGCGGCCGGCCAGGTTCAACATGCGGAAATTCGTCCGCAAGCTCTGCTGACAACGCAGGGCACTCAACCGCTCGGTTCGAATTATTTGCGGTGCAATGCGGTGCTCCAGGCTGATGCCGTGCTGCAACCAGATCCACACGCCGCAGGTAATTTGTGAAACCCGCTTTATAGTAGTGTCATTCCATCCCAAGTGATGGAATTTTTTAAGTCGCCCACGCTCACCATTTCCAATTTTGCTGAAACTTGGTGTGGATTCAGACCCCATCTAGATATGAACCTGGGCAAAATTTCAGGTCACAACATCAAGTATGTATAAACTATGGCCTTCTGTTTTGAGGGCTTGTCGATGAATGCACGAAGAAACGAGCAATTCTCAATGTTTGGGTCTTTATTACTAAAAAGCAAACAATAGTTAGGACCTCTTACTTGCTCGACTTGTACAACTTTTTGCCCTGAATCAGAAAAACGTGGTTTGGTTGGATAAACAAAACTTTAGGAGTCAGCAGTACAGGCCAAAGTACCTAGAAAAATCTACGGAGTAAATTAAGTAAATTTTAGTCCTCATTTTAGGGACAAATATCTCAGGAATGGAAAACAATGGGAAGCTGTCACTTGGCAGATTTATTAAGAATGCTTACCACAGTACCCTACTAGAATAGCTTTATTCATAAACAATTACCTTGTATTATATTGGAACACCCATATGGTACCAAATGTAAAATTGCCAAAAGTGAGGTAATTTCAAACTCAAATTAGGTGAAATAGTAATCTCAGAAATTTATTTTTCTATTACCATTGGAAAGAGCACATTTTCTTCTTCTAGAATCATTTAGGCTACTGTTGCATTTGGCACAGCAAAGGGGTAAAATATAAGGTTGAACTTCATGAAAAATCACTCATGATTCACTATGGCAGTAATGCTAATTTTATATTGTCAAGAGGACAAGAATTACAATGAACAATTTGTATTTTTGTCAAATGAGTCTATCAGCTACAAACATTCTTTGACAAGGGTTACACTAAGCAATGTAACAAAAGTGTTACAATGTAGAGTGAAACTCAGTTGGCTTCAAGATTTATACTTGTGATAAACATAGCAGGAAAGAAAAGCCTTTGTTGGTTTTCTTCATCTTGGTTCCCAAGCCTTGTTATTGTTTTCTTTGTCGAGGTTCCAAAGCCTCATTTGGGTTTCTTCATCTTGGTTTCCAAGCCTGTGCTGTTCATAATCATTGCTTCATTGAATTAAATTTTTCTTGAATGCTTTGCAATAAAGCCTCTGGTAAATTATAGTATCGCCCTGTTCTTGCAGGCCACAAAAATGAGTGAGCTGGTCCAAAAGGGATCATAAATTTGACTTCTGCATCTTTTTCTTCAATAGAGACTTGATGTACATTGCCGATGTACCATTGGTTATCATAAATGCAGGCAATGTATTGGCCAGGAAAAAGACTTGAATCGGTGTAATAGGACCTGTTTCAGATTGATCAACTGCAGCAACAAAAGAGGTTGTGTCATTTGACACCCGGCTAACTTGAATACGTCTGGAATCAATAGGCAAAAAACGATGATTTTCTCATGTTCCAGCTACTGTGTGCCCATTTTCAAATTGTTTTTCTTGTACTAATCGTTCAGCTTCTACTTCTTCATGATACAAAAAAGAACTTGATTCCTTGTATTTGTTGGTCACAGAAGTTGAATAAATCTTTAGCTGTTAAAATTTGATTTTCTACAATTCGTTGAAGGTTGGCTCTTGCTGCTAACTGCTTAACTGTTCCTCCAATTCCATCACATAGGGATTTTCCATTGCTCGTGCCAAAAAAATTCCATTCAGCAGTTATACCAAAATCAGTTGTGTGGTAGCACAAGTTAATAAAAGTTTTGTAATTCTTGTACTGAGCAGCTGAGCCATCGCTAAAATAGTGGATATGCACAATTTCTTCCATTAATGTACAAAATTGCACAGTAAACACACATTTTTTAAGCAATATGCATCACATTATAGCTGTTATAGTTCTTAGTGACATTAATGATCAACCTGATGATGTTTTTTCTTCTTGTCTATCTTGATAATACTTATTTTCAAATTGCACCATATCAATGCTGCATTGGATCATGTATGATTTTTCACAAAGTTCAACCTTATGTTTTACCCATTTGCTGGGCAGAATGCAACAGTAGCCTAGATGATTCTAGAAGAAGAAAATGTGCTCTTTCCAATGGTAATAGAAAAAATAATTTCTGAGATGACGTATTTCACCTAAATTGAGTTTTAAATTACCTCACTTTTAGCAATTTTATATTTGGTACCATATGGGTGCAGTGTTCTCCCCAGAAAATTTTATCAGGTGGGCGGTAAGCTAAAATAACCGGGCGGACAAAAATTAAAAATAAAAACAAATAAAATATTATGCAGTGTTGTGCAGTTTTTCGTGTATTCTTCAGCTGGGCGGACGCCAAAATCAGCCGGGCGGCGTGCCCGTTAAAAAGGGCCTGGGGAGAACCCTGTGGGTGTTCTAATATAATACAAGGTAATCGTGTATGAACAAAGCTATTCTAGCAGGACACTGTGTGAAGCATTCTTAATAAATCTGCCAAGTGACAGCTTCCCATTGTTTTTCATTCATGAGATATTTCTCCCTAAAATGAGGACTAAAATTTACATAATTTCCTCCGTAGATTTTTTTAGGTACTTTGGTCTGTACTGCTGACTCCTAAAGTTTTGTTTATCCAACCAAACCATGTTTTTCTGATTCAGGCCAAAAAGTTGTACAAGACAAGCTAGTAAGAGGTCCTAGCTGTTTTTTGCCTTTTAGTAATAAAGATCCAAACATTAGTTTTGTTCATTTCGTTACGAATTCATTGGCAAGCCCTCAAAACAGAAGGCCATAATTTTCCACACATTCTATATTGAGGTCTGAAATTTTGCACAGGTCAATACCCAGGATGGATCTATATCCACATCAAGTTTCAACAAAATTGGTGAGCGTGGACACCTTGATCACTTGAGTTGGAATTACCCAGTACATTATTATTAAACAAACATCTACTGATGATCCCATTAATATTAAACATTTGATTGTTGGGTAGCAATAAATTATGCGAATTAAACCTGGTAGCCAGAAAATTCTTGAAGCTAGTAAATTTGCATTGAACAAATGCCAGAGCTTGATTGTTGCCACCATACTAAATCCGCACGTAATAAAGAAGCTTAGATATTACAAAAGCCTGAAACAAAGTGATAAAAAGAGAAATATCAGAAAAATATTGAGTCAAAAGTATCAGAATGCTAATACGACAAGAAATGTTGCTATTAAGTGCTTCAGTGTGATTTGAGAAGGAACAGTTATCAGAGAACAGAACACACAGATCCTTAATAATAACAGTAATAATATTCAATTCAATTCAATTCATTTATTGTATTCACACAGCTAAATCAAGCCAACACGGAACTACCATATCGAGCAAATAGATGAGAATTACTAGATAAAAAAAAAAATAAAAGGAAATATTAAATAAAATTAACAATACGGAGTAAATACAAAAGAACAACAACAAAAAATAATAATAATAATACAATAAAATACAAAAATAGAAAATGACAAGCATGAATTCAATAAATGATAAACAATAAATACAATCATAACCACAAATTAATTAAACACAGGATAGTAACATGATGAGGCAAATTAATTAAATAAATCAATGACATCAGAATTCTCATTGTATAGTTTTTGAATTCTGAACATTGTGTCCAGACGAAATTTATCTCTTTGAGTTTAATAGGGGACCAAAGCTTCATCACGGGCTTTCTCGTAGTATGGGACGGAACTTGGATGAAAATGGACTCGAGAAGGTTCGGTGCATCCACCTTCCCTACTAAAACATTCTTAAGAAAGGCAAGATCAGTCTTCATCCTAATTTCTGAGAGTGCACACAGATCTGATGGTATATCAAAATTCGGGAATTTCTGCTTCAGAAAACGGTGGAAGACATTTTGCACCCTGTCCAGTTTACAAGACTGCCGATTTGAACAGTAGGACAAAATGGGTAAAACTAGACTCCGATATAGCCGAATAAATGTGGAAGGGCACCGAAAATAGGCTCCATTGCGCAGAATGGTACCAAGAGCTCTATAAGCCTTCAGACGAACAGAGTCAACATGGGAATTATAGGAAATTGTGCTATCATTGATTACGCCAAGATCACGGACACAGGGTTTGGCAACTTGCACGTTTCCACTAACAGAATAGGAGAACTCGATAAAATTGGTCTTTTTGGTCACAGTAAGAACAGAGCATTTGGTTGCATTGATTGCAAGATCATTCTGCTCACACCAACGACATAAGCTATAAATGTCCTGCTGAAGCAGGTGAGCATGAAGACTATTTTTAATGTTAGCAAAAAGTTTCACATCATCTGCATACATCAATATATGGGAGTTTCTTATCACCTCAGGGAGGTCAGCACTGAAGATAACAAATAATAAAGGCCCTAGGACAGAACCCTGCGGAACATCACAGTGAGGCCTATAGGGCAATGATGAATGATGTCGTATAGATACAACACACTGTCGATCCAACAGGAAAGAACGCATTATCCGAAGGAGTCCATCAACAATCCCATACGCACGCAATTTTTTAATTAGTAACTCATGATTGACAGAGTCGAATGCCTTTCACACATTAAAGTAGACCACGTCAAGTTGCTGGCAGTGGTCAAGAGCATCATGAGCATGAGTGGTGAGAGATACAAGATTGCTCACAACGGAATGTTGGGGAATGAAACCATGTTGACACGCAGGAACATGAGGAAGTATATGTTGTAGAAGATATTTATGAATGATGTTGTCAAAGACTTTGGCAGTGGGTGGAAGGATAGAGATCGGCCTATAGCTAGCAATGTCAGTCCGTTTGGCAGAACCACCCTTAAAGACAGGAACCACAACCGCACTCTTCCTTATTTTAGGATAGTGGCCAGCTTTTAGACACAAATTAAAGATGCGCCTAAGAGGAATAATTATGACATCTCGAAGGCCTTTAAGAATAAAGGCAGGAACCTCTGTCGGAGAATTGCAAGGCTTGGCCCATAATCTATTAATGCTGTAGGCAACATCTCTATCAGTGAACTCTGTTAAGATGAGGTTATCAATAGGGGGACAATAGGTAGACTGTCCTCCGAGAGGTGTGTTGAAAGAAGTAGAGACAGTGTCACTGAAATGCTGGGCAAAACAGTTACTACTATCCAAACCATCAGTAATAGTAAGACCAGCAGAGGTAGCGATAGTAGTTATAGTATGTCGATCATTTCTTTTGGAGTTGACATAGTTCCAGAATTTACTCAGGTAGGAGTTGCGGCTGTTTTCTATATTGTCAACGTAAGTACGAAAATTCTGCCGCCGAAGCTCTTTGCATTGTTTACGTAGTGAGGAGGATATTTCACGAAGATCAGGGTGATTACAAGTCTTAAGCTTCTTATGTATGTGATTCTTGGCTTTAATGAGTTTGGTAAGCTCCTGCGAAAACCATACTGGATACCTGCTAGACTTTATACTTGTAGTATGAGCAACTGGTGTGGCTTCACTCATGATTTGAAGAAGGGTATTATGAAAGTACTCAGCCGCAGCATCAGCGTCAGTGCATTCTAGCAAAACTGTCCAATCCGTACTGCGAGCACAATCCTATAAAAGATTATAGTTACCATATTTAAATTTCCACAACTGCTTCGGCAAAGTGATAGGACTTTTTTAGAATTGATGCGAAGAACATAAGCATTGTGATACTGGCTATCAGGCGGCACAAGACAATATAATAATAATAATAATAATAATAATAATAATAATAATAATAATAACCCTCGTTTGGTCCTACATCCGCATCGTGCGAGGGGGGCAACATCTCAGGGAGATGGCCCTGGTCAACAGGTCTGATCTACTCCAGACGGGGGTCCAGATGACTCAGTAGGGCTAATGAGCTGATTACATCGGCCAAGGGCCTGCTGATGATGGAGATGGCTAACGGGACCACCCATTTATTGGTGA
Organism: Rhysida immarginata; assembly: GCA_023313115.1. NCBI lineage: Eukaryota > Metazoa > Arthropoda > Chilopoda > Scolopendromorpha > Scolopendridae > Rhysida > Rhysida immarginata. Next base: position 7,556 of record JAHWFO010054259.1, read on the forward strand.
TCACTATGATTCGTGCTAGTGCGTTATCTGATACCGGCTCAGATGTCACCCGGTTTACCAAGGTCTGCGCCCGTGGTTTAGGCAGATGCTCACATTCGAAAAATATGCCACAATCTCAGGGCCACTAGTGGCTAAAGCAGCACCAACCCCTGTTCGGCTACTGCAATGCTACAATCTGTCCATCTTGTTTCAAGAGCTTCTTTGCCCTCAACCACTAAGGCAGGCAAGCTACGCCAACCCATGAAATGGACCAATGACATAAATCATTTTATCATGCGAGTCTACTATGCAGTCACTAAATTGGAAACTGACACTACAGCTTACAGACAACAATTATATAACGCTTTCAAAGAGACATATCCTCACATCACAGTCACTGAACAATTTAATACCCTTACCCACGCTACAGAAAATAAAGCAAGAAGTTGCACAACAGCTACAAGAACACGAGCCATCTACATAAGCCGACACTCGACACAGATTCAAACACTAATACTGACATCACTAATGAACTTGAAGAACACACACTCAACAATGAACTTCACCATGATATTAATCCACAACACAACATGAATACTAAACTTATTGAAACATTAAATGACACCTTACAAAGATACCTTACAGCTTACATGGGAACAGATCCCGCACAAAGACCAGGTATACCTAAAATAAACATAAACAGCAAAACAGGGAAAATTATATTTTATGTGAATGCATATATCTTACCACAGTACATTGAAGAAAATCTATCTTTCAAATACATGCACCTACTAATTTACACTGGGGTTCTTACAGCTATATCCATACTGGGCAGGAAACCAATCCATCAGCACACATAAAAATTATACACCCAACAGAAACCTAAATGGCAAAAGCGGATTGAGTCTGAAATTGATGAAATCCGCAAGCAGTTAGGTAGACTTACACAATACACTAAAAACAACACTTCATCAAAGCAGAACAAACGCCTCAAACAGTTATTTAAGAAAATAAAAGCACATACCAGTCATGAGCAGCACAATCAACACATTATAGAATATCTGGACACATTAAAACAAAAGTTAGCTGCAAAAACTAGCGCCTGAAGAGATACAAAACATGCACTCAGTGCAAACAGCAGAACAAGTTATTCGCAAACAATGAGAAGACATTCTATAAGCAGTTAAACAAAGATTATACACACACACAAAACAATGGTCTGCCAATACAAACAGCATTTCCAACATTATTGGTCGTCTCTTTGGTCTGTCTCAGCTGAACATAATAGGGAAGCTAGCTGGATCAGGGAAGAGGAGCAATCAGCATCCACACTACCAAATATGCCTTATACTGACATAACAGCAGATGAACTCTCACAAGTCATTAAACGTAGTCACAATTGGAAGGTTCCAGGAGTAGTTAGGATTCAGAACTTCTGGTATAAGCGCTTTACCTGTTTGCATCTGACCCTTGCAAAACAGATCTCCAACACTTTGTAAACACCACAGACATTGCCACATTTCCTCACACAAGGAATAACATACCCGGTACGAAAGTCACATAACACTACAGAGCCCACACAATATGGACCAATCATATACTTGCATGTACTTTACAAAATAATAACTTCCTGTATCGCAAACAAAATTTATACACACATAGACACAAACAACATTCTCACAGAGCAACAAAAGGGATGCCGTAGAAATTACATGGGATGTAAGGGGAAACTCCTGATAGACAGTGTGCTCCTACGGCAAACTCACAATAAACATCGACACCTCCATACAGCCTGCATTGATTACAAAAAGGCCTTTGATAGTGTCCCACATTCGTGACTTTTATACACATTACGATTATATAAAATAAACTCTACACTTATCACATTTTTACAAAGTACAATGCTGCATTGGAGAACTACACTACACCTCACATTCAACAGTGAAACCATCACAACTGACAAAATACAAAATACAGATAAACCAGGGCATCTTCCAGGGTGACACACTGAGCCCACTCTGGTTTTCTCTTGCACTAAATGCACTTTCAAACAGACTGAACAGCACAACTTACGGCTACACAATTAAACACAATAAAAGCTGCCACTACACGCTTTCTCACTTGCTCTACAAGGACGACATGAAAATCTACGCCTCCACACAAACACAATTGCACCAATTACTTGACATTACACAAACTTTTTCAAAGACATACACATGCAATTTTGGTTGGACAAATGCAAAACCATTGACATTGAAAATGGAGTACTCAGGGAAGAGGACTTCACATTAGAAGAATCAGATCACATTGTTGCTATGGAAATTGACGAATTTTACAAATATCTAGGATTTAAGCAAGCCAAGCTTCTGGAGCACAAACACATAAAGAATACACTCACTAAACAATATCTTCATAGGCTAGGGAGCAATACTTAAAACTCATTTAAATTCCAGAAATTTAATCAAGGCTATCAATACTTAAGCTACCCCAATACTTTCCTACACCTTTGGAGTCATACAGTGGACACGTGCAGATCTTGAGAGACTTGAAAGGAAACAACGTAAACTGCTTGTAGAGCACAGAAAGCACCATCGACACGCAGCTATTGAAAGACTCACCCTGCCTCGTTCAGAGGGAGGCAGAGGTCATATTGATATTATAGATCTACACCGGAAATGGACTCAGTCACTCAGAGAATTCTTTTACTCTAAACAACACACATCACCATTACACAAAGCAGTCTGCATGGCTGATACAAAATACACACCTCTGAATCTGAACAGCATGCAGAACACCCATAACATTCCTACAACATGCACTAACTTCAATCACGGCTCTGGAAGCAATTCCACGGTAGACATCCTTCTGACCTCAACCGGCTGCACGTCGACAAAAAAGCGTCAAACTTTTGGTTGAGTGAAGGGGGTCTCTTTGGGGAAACTGACGGAACCGTGATTGCCATACAAGACCCGGTTATTAACACTAAAAGCTACAGAAAACATATCAAAGATTTGACTGATGGGTCTTGCAGGAAATGCTATATCGCAGAGGAAACCATCCAACACGTCATATCCAGTCAATAATAATAATAATAATAATAATATTCCTATAGAAGATTCCAGCTCACTTAGTAAAGTCATTACCGTAAATACTGTATTAAGCGCCCGGGCGCTTATTTGCAAAAATTCAGCGGACCCCCAGGCGCTTAATGCAGGTGGGCCGGTATTACAGGTTTGGCGCTAAATGCAGTATTTATGGTATATCTTGTTTGTCGAACATTTCGTGAAATATGTCATCAAAATCTTTCTTCGATTATTTTGTGACATCCTATGTCTGTATATATTTGAATTACTTTTAATAGGCTTAGCACGCGTCCATCCCAAGAGGGTTTCTAGAGCTTGGGCACGGGTGGCGCCCTAGGACTGTTGTTTTTTTTTTTAATGTTGTTAAACAAGGTTATACTGTTATATTGAGGATATTTGTTATTATTTAGCCCGTAATTGTTTGTTTATTGGCAACAACAGGACTACATATGATGCCCGCTTTGTTGCTGTTCAGAGGGGAAAGCAATAAATAGAACAGAATTTAGGAGGTGATACTTTAAAGAACCTCAAACATAAGAATAGACATGGCTCGTTTAAAAAAATTTTATTCTTGGTTTAAGAATAATATATTTATTTATGAAATACAAAAATTCTGTACAAAAAGAATATTCTATACAATATGATTCAATTGAGGAATTGGCATTGTGATCTCCATTACAAAAGAAAGTATTTCTGAAAATAAATAATAAAAAAATATTTAAATGTACGTTAAATACATCAAAAATACTGTAGTGAGTAATATCAATCGCTACATTGTGTGAATTGAGTTTAAATATCTAAATATTCATTGAGACAGACTAATTCCCTATAAGGAATAAGAAAGAAATTTCAAATTCCATTTATGAAGTAATAGTTAATTATTAATAAAAAACTGAAATGTGCAGCATGGTGTTCCTTATATGCGTTATTGTTGAAATAATATCAAAAGAAATTTCATTATTACCTTACGAGTAAACCCGCAAAAAAATGCTGCTCGATAGAGAATCATGGACACTGTGAGAATGTGAGAAATTCACCTGTCTGAGCCAATAGTAATGAACTAAACATCGAGCGGGAGGGTAGGAGCAGTTTACAAGGCATTGGAACCTTTTGCCAGTTATCGACTGGACCAAAAAAAAACATGGTAGGTTCCCATGTTTAAAGAAATAACTGAAGGCTTATGGAATGAAATGAAAGTTGAAACGCCATGGCTGCGCTGGTAAGACGTGGAGGACCAAGAGGGAGTAGGACTGGTCAAGTCCGAAGCTGGAAGTAGTCTGTCAGAAATAAAAAAAAACAGTCATTACGAAAAGAACACTAACAATAGTGCGACACAACATCCTCGTGGTCAGGAAAATTATTCGCGAGGGACAACTACAGCAGATAGCGATTATCACGCAGAGATTTTTATTAACATTTATTTAAACAATACAAACTCAACAATCACTGTTTGCAAACTAAAAAAAAAAAACTTAAATAAAAAAATAGAATAATCATTTACAAACAAATAACGTTATAACTATTTTTACAACAAAAAATCTGAGTTTTCCCGAACAAAGCCCCCTGTAATTTTCTTGAATACAACGAAAAAAAAATGACAGATACTAACGTTCCATATACTAGTTCGGATAAAAAAAATTATCTAAGTTACAATAAACAAAAAAACAATTATGCCTTTTATATTTTTTTTTTTTTTCATTTTTTTTTGTGTGCACCCAGTATGTTTTGCATTTTAGCAAAAAAAGATATGCATAAGAGCAATATTTGCATTTTGGTATACCAAATAAAATACATATTAAATTTATAGTACGTTAAGAAATGTAAAAGAAAAAATATGGTTACTGCCTTCACGGAAGATAATAACAAGCCCAAAAGGAAAAAAAATCTTTTTTGTGATTTTAAAGCTAAAGTCATTTAACAAAAAATATTGCGTTTAAAACCCCTCTCATCCCGCGAAGTAGATAAAGTTTTAAAGGAACAAGATAAACTTTGTAAATTCATGTAGGCTAGCAAACCAATGAGTTAAGTAATTTAATATAAACAATTATCCTGTTCAGATAAGATAACAAATGCAGGAATCTGCGTAAAACAGGGGCAGGTAAAGGTTAGGTTAGTACGTCTGCCGGCATGTTGGGGGAAGAACAGTAGGTAAGAATCACATTCTGAAGATTAATTTCTCGGGCAGTGAAATTATGCAATCTCAAGACGTGTCTTGTCCTACTCTTCGATTCTAATGCTCCCAGACATGCTATGGCAGATGTTGAGTCAGTATAAATGATTGTGGGGAAAGAAATAAACTCCCCTTGTCCTAACTCGGTTATGAGATCCCAAAGACATTTCAGTGTCTTCACGCATTCGTTTATAGCTATTATTTCTGCTTCGCAGCTGCTCAGGGCAACTAAATGTTGCTTCTTAGAAGACCAAGTTATGGTATTTTTCCCCATTTTGATCAAAATTCCAGAGTATCCTTTAGTCTGTGGGGTGACACATCAGCTAGCATCAGTGAATGCACACAAAGGACCCGTAGATGGGGTAGAAACGAATGATGTATTGCAGCTGTGTTTAAGATAAGAAGCGGCGCCCTTAAGAGCAGTCATATGCAATTGTTTAGACGATTTAGCATATGTCAACAGCCTAGTAATTGCGAAAGCTATATCTGGCTGCGTACAAGTCATTACATACATTAAGGAACCGAGAAGGGATTGGTAATGGGTAGAATCGAACGGTTGTGAGTCCGCAGTCTCATCAAGGTTTACATGAGGACTTAGTGGCATGGTCTTTGGTTTGACGTCTTGAAGGCCATAATCATGCAGGATCTGCTTGATATAATGTGCTTGTGACAGATGAATAGAACCGTGCACTTGTGACACATGCATACCCAGCATATGTTTTACCTCTCTCAACACCACGAAGTCGATTTCTTGCTTCATTTTGTCCATGATGGAGGTTAGGATGGAGACATTTGTTGTTGCTGCCACGATGTCATTCACGTAGACTGTCAAGAGAATGGTGCACTCAGCATTAGTGTAGTAAAAAAAACAATCGTCTGCTCTGGATGGAGTGAATTTCAATCGGGTAAGGAGCTGACATAATTTTACGTACCAGCATCTTCCACTTTGTTTGAGGCTGTAAAGTGATTTACGCAATTTGCAGACATGATTAACTGGCGTTGATATCCCTTGGGTGGCGATAGATATATTGTATGGTCTGTTGGTGCGTGAAGATATGCACACTTGACGTCATACTGGCACAGTGACATCCCTGTATTTGCAGCTATGGCAAACAGTAAGTGGAGGGATTCCATTCTGATGACAGGTGAGAAAGTTAACTCATACTGGCTCCCTTAGACTAGTGACGAGCCGATAGCCACCAACCTTTCCTTGAATCTGGACACTGAACCATCAGGGTTATATTTGATGTAAAAATACTGTAGTGAGAAATATCAATCGCTACATTGTGCAAATTGAGTTTAAATATCTAAATATTCATTGAAACAGACTAATTCCCAATAAGGAATAAGTAAGAAATTTCAAATTCCATTTATGTCTAAAGGAAGACTATGAAGTAATAGTTAATTATTAAAAAACTGAAATGTGCAGCATGGCGTTCCTTATACGCGTTATTGTTGAAATAGTATCAAAAGAAATTTCATTATTACCTTACGGGTAAACCCGCAAAAAAAGTACTCGATAGAGAATAATGGATGCTGCGAGAAAGTGAGAAATTCACCTGTCTGAGTCAATAGTAATGAACTAAACATCGAGCGGGAGGGTAGGAGCAGTTTACAAGGCACTGGAACCTTTTGCCAGTTATCGACTACATCAAAAAAAACATGGTCGGTTCCCATGTTTAAAGAAATAACTGAAGGCTTATGGAATGAAATGAAAGTTGAAACGCCATGGCTGCGCTGGTAAGACGTGGAGGACAAGAGGGAGTAGGACTGGTCAAGTCCGAAGCTGGAAGTAGTCTGTCAGAAAGAAAAAAAACAGTAATTACGAAAAGAACGCTAACAATAGTGCGACACAACATCCTCGTGGTCACGAAAATTATTCGCGAGGTTCAACTACAGTAGACAGCGATTATCACGTGGAGATTTTTATTAACATTTATTTAAACAATACAAACTCAACAATCACTGTCTGCAAACTAAAAAAAAACTTAAATAAAAAATAGAATAATCATTTACAAACAAATATCATTATATCTATTTTTACAACAAAAAATCTTGAGTTTTGCCGAACAGTTACGAACGTGTTTAAAGAGAAGCAGCTGGCATCATAGTCGCGGCGTTGTTGTGTCTGTTTTATGATTGTTGCAAACTTTCATGTTGGTTTTTGTTTTGATAAATTATATATATAATTTTGAGTTTCTCGTCTTGTTCGGCGACGAGTGCTGTTGTTATTTTTCGCTGCGTGCTAGGCCCAATGTTGTGAGAACAATGGTAGCCATGTATGTTTTTGTGAACTAGGGTGTCCAACTCTTAATCAGGACATTTCGGGACACTCGTAAAAAATAGACGGGACAGCGCTTAAAAAATCGGGACTGACAAATCTGCTATCGTGACATGATATAAATGTTACATAATAAAATATCAAAAAAATATATTGTGTGCAATAACTGCTACTTTAGTTCTCCCAACTGTGTTTTTTGCAGCAATTTTTGAATTTGGAAATATAATCGAAGATAAGTTTGCACAGCAGTCAACAGATCATAAGAAATTGTATGTCTTATGGCATGGTAAATTTAAGTTATTTCTGCAATTTGTACCGGGAAAAGTTGTTCACCCTGCATGTAGTGACATCTGTTTTGTCACTTGCGAAAATTGGGATAATGGCAATTGAGAGACTGAACTCCGTCAAACTTTAGGAGGTAAGTCATTTCAATTTGATTTTGCCTCGGATTGCTTAAAGCTGATTAATATTGTTCGTGACTTGATATCGGTTATCAAGGTCCTTGTAGTGACAACCTCAAAACTACAGTCTGATAACAATAAGTTACTTAAGAAATTTGATGATATTGTCAATATGTTTACAACAAATAAAATTAGTCTTCAAGCATTCGATAGCCGTTCTTTTTCTGATGCGCTGAAAACTAGATCGAACCAACCGCTCTCTCAGGCTAACACTGCCTCATATGAAATGTATTAAGTTAAAGATAATGAAAAGACTCATTTCAGATCTCCTGTTTCTAAAAGCCCCTAAAAAACCTTTAGCTATTGGAAATTTGGTGAACAGCGTTGGTTGTATAAGTGCTAATAAACATAAACCTATTACAAAAGGATTATTTATATCCAGATTAGAGCCCAGTGTCTCTGTTGAGAGCATAAAAAGGCACATCGCTGCAGTCTCTATAAGTAGTAATGTTATTAAATGCAACAAAATTAAGACAAAATTTGCTTCATACTCCTCCTTTGTGATTGAACCATTGGCTGATGATTTTAATGTTTTATTTGATGCATCTCTATGGCCTCAGGGAACTTTACTTACTCCATTTGCTGGTAAACTATATAAAGAGCAAATCTGTCTTAACGGTCAGGAGGAGACCTCACTCAATGCTGATAATGATAAAGAGAATTAAATATCACAATGTCAGGGGCGTCAGGACCAAAATTAGGGAGATTTTCGATTTTACTCTTGCAAACCGGAATGTGATTTTTTGCCTCTCTGAAACTTGGCTCGATGCTCCCATCCCTGATTATCTCTTGTTTGGCGATTCTTTTTCAGTCTTTAAGGCTGACAGGTCTGATGGCAGAATGGGAGGAGGGGTGCTGATAGCTGTACCTCTCCTCGTTGAAGTCCACAGGATTAACTTTTCTTCTTGTTGTAAAGCTATAGATATAGTCAGTGTTTCTGTGAATTGTCGTAGCAGATTGTCTAATAAGAGGGCTCTAAATTTATGGAATGTGTATGTTCCGCCGTTGGTTCCCTCACGGACTACGAAATATTTTTGGAAGAATTTGCTGATTGTATTTTTAAGAATTATACCGAGTCTATTATAGTAGGAGATTTCAATTGTTCTGACCTTAGGAGTTCTCCTAATTGTACTTTTGTGGCTAAGCAAAGGGAATTTTTTACTAATTGCTGGAGCTCCGAAATCAATATTCGGAATTATAATTTGTGCCTAATTATTTGGGAGACAATCTTGACAAGGTCTTCTCTAGATGTTGTGTAAATGTTTGTACTGATTTGAATCCTATGGTAAAAGTTAATCAATTTCATCCTCCTTTGGTTTTAGATATTCCCGTAATTGATACTGTTCCCTTGAAGAGAGTTGTTCTTGGAGTTGATTTTAGATGTGGAGACTTCTTTCTGTTGTTCAAGTTTCTTGAAGAATTTGATTGGGCTAGCCTATATAGCCTTGATGATGTCGATCTAGTTTGGGATATGATGGAGCTTACAGTTAGAAAAGCTATATCGCAATACTTTCCGAAAAAGAGATTAAATAATAATAAACGTAAAGGTTATTTTGTTTTCCTGACTGGATTCAATTTCAAACAAGGCAAGCTTGGTATTGGAAGAACAAATGTTTTAAAGTATATAAGAGAACACTAAATTCCAATGATTATAACCTCTTTAGGCATGCTAGGAAGAAGTTTAAAAGTCTGTGGAGAAAAGATGAAGCGTCTGTTGGGCTGAATCTGAATTAACTTCAAATGCGAAAAATTTTTGGTCCATTGCAAATAAATTATTAGGCAAAAAAAATAAATCAAACAATGCATTTTTGACTCATAGTACTCTAGCTGAAATTGTAAAAGTTTTTGAAGAAAATTTTAGCAACTCAAATTTAGAACAGTGTTGGAGTAATGTCGGGCAGCAGTTTTCTTATGAACCGATAACAGAGTTAGAAATTATTAGTACAGCTAGAAGACTTATCTCCCTCCAGATCTTGTCTTCTAGCTGATATTCCTGATTATTTGTTTAAAGGTTGCATACCTGCCCTTGTTTTCCCTTATGTCTATTTGTTTAATCTCTTTATTTCGACTGGAAAATATCCTACAAAATGGAAGCAGGTTACAATTTGTCCAATTCCCAAAAAATCAACTGCCGCGGGTATTGGTAATTTTCGCCCTATCACTCTGATTATTTTTCCAGCCAAGCTGTTGGAGACTATAATTGCTATTCGTCTATCTGAGTTTATTGGTAAATACTTGCCGGACTCTCAGCATGGCTTTCGGAAACATCGTTCCACTCAGACTAATCTTGTGACTTTGACTCGGATTCTCTCGCTCCATTTAGATCGCAGGGATCAGGTTGACGTGATTTACTTGGATTTCTCAAAAGCCTTTGATCACGTCAGCATTGAACTACTAATTCACAAACTAAACTTCATTGGTCTCTCTAATACTTTATTCAGTTGGTTTAGTTCGCTGCTTATTGATCGTTGTTTCTTCGTTGTTGCTCCGTGCCTGTGGCTTGGAAACTGGTCCTTATAAGATCCGTAGCGGAGTTCCCCAGGGCTCCCTGCTAGGTCCTATTTTGTTTAATGTTTTTATTGCTGACTTACCTTATGCAGTTTCATCGAGGCGTATTGGCTTCTTACTTTATGCTGACGATGTCAAAATCTTTTGTTGCATTTCCAGCTGGACTGATTGTACTCTTTTACAGGCAGCTTTGAATGACATCTATGATTGGGCATCGGGAAATGGACTATCCCTTAATCCCGATAAATCCTATGTGATATCTTTTACAAGGAAAGTTTCTTCTTATTACTTTGATTACTTTCTGGAAGATAATATTATTGAAAGAAAGAATTCAGCTGTCGATCTCTGTATTATATTCACGAATAACCTTTGATTCACTAACACGTGACATTTGTCGGAGACTAGGTACTTTGAAAAGGCTAACCAACTTTTTTGCTAAACCCCTGTCTTTTCTCTGTCTGTTTAAGAGCATCGTTCTTGTGAAACTACTGTACCGTATCTGGATATGGTACAGTACTCCTACGCAGAAGATGCTCTTTCTGTATAGTAAATTGATTAACTTTAAGCGTTTGTTTTTGGCGAAGTTTCCTACGTTTAAAGTGAATGATCATTTTCACAAAACTTTTGATGTTTTTAATATAATAAAAAATGTCTTTTTTAATATTTTTATGGGGATCTTATACAACCATATAAAGGTTAGTCAAATCTCCAATTTTCTTCAGAATCGTTCAGTCCGCCCTCTTCGTGCTAATAAAAACTTGATTATGAAATACAGGTGGAGGACACATGTTTTGGATGTATGTCAATCCCTTGGTCAAATTATTAATTAATTTTTATAGTGATCCTCAATTTTTAGGCATTAATCTTGATATATGTCAACATAGATAAGTTTTTTTGTAAAAATTTATTGCTTTGTTTACATTTTTGCTCTCTCTGCTTGTAATTTAGATATAATTTTATTAATCTTTTTTCTTTATTATTTATTTTATTTAGTTTTTCATTTTTAATTTCTTAGTTTTTAATTTTGTATATATGTGTACGCCTTTATTTATGATTTTTTTTTTCTTGTAATTCGTTGCTAATGTGATTTTCATTAACGCCGTTTTTGGGCAGTTTGCCTGTAGGGGGCAACATGGGGCTTTCCCCTCCTGATTATCTGGTGGGGTATTCCCTCACTGTTGTTACGATTATTTTTATTATTTTTATTATTATTATTATTATTATTATTATTATTATTATTATTATTATTATATATAACTTTGAGTTTCTCATCTTGTTCGGCGACGAGTGCTGTTGTTATTTTTCGCTGCGTGCTGGACCCTATGTTGTGAGAACAGCGGCAGCCACCTTTGTTGTGAGTCACCCTTTTGTGAACTAGGGTGTTCAACTCTTAATCAGGAAATTTCGGGGCACTGGTCAAAAATAGACGGGACTGCGCTTAAAAAATCGGGACATGACAAATCCACTATTGTGACGTCATGATATAAATATTACTTAACAATAAAATTGCGAAAAAATACATTGTGTGCAATAACAGCTGCTTTAGTTCTCTCAACTGTAGTTTTTGCAGCAATTTTTGAATCTGGAAATATAATCGAAGATAATTTTGCACAGCAGTCAACAGATCGAAAAGAAATTGTATGTCTTATGGCATGGTAAATTTAAGTTATTTCTGCAATTAGTACCGGGCAAAGTTGTTTGCCCTGCATGTAGTGACATCTGCTTTGTCACTTGCTAAAATTGGGATAATGGCGTCCCGGTCGGTATGAGGCTGGGACACACTCAAATTACTGCCAACATCAGGGTATCCCATGAAAATAGGGACAGTTGGTCACCCTAATGTGAATGAACATAAACGTTCTTTGAAAGCAATGTTCTTTAGTTTTAATATGTGAATTAAATTTCGACAGGTTAAATAAAACAAGCTTTGGTTCTGCATAGTCACCATTTATGCTTTTTATTTGCTTTTGGTGCCTGTCTGTGTTGATGTATGCTACCGACCATTGGATTGCAACATGTGTTTGTCCAAGATCAACCGAACAGTAATGCCTTGTAATGAGACTTTTGCTGTTAAAGTATGTGACTATTTCTTGATGACTGTGAGAAGCAAGTATGGTGAGTGACTCTGTTTTCTTTAAATTCCCGGGGAGATTGCCCTTAAAGTGAATGATTTGGATATTCCTGAGTTTCTGCTGGCTACATATTATGCCTTTGAACTGCTGTAAGCAGATGCCATAAACGCTTAATTTGCGCAGATGTGTGATTGTGAAGCGCAGCTATGGGGCAGCTGGGCAAAATCTGCCATCTTGTTGTAAATCAACTATTATTGAGTGGGGAAGAGATTACCGTAATCATGAGCTGTATGGTATAATAAGTCTATGGGTGCCTAGTATAGTAGATTAGTTTATGTAAGGTGATGCAAGTCTCTTGTGTTGGTGTAGATTAGGGGCAAAAGTTTTGTTCTCCTCCCAGTGGGGTTGGATTTATGTAACTACTGAGATGTGTGTTGGTTGTAGCGTTAAGTAATGTCAATTTAGGTTGAGCTTCGCTAGTTGTTCGGCCACATGCGGTTCATTCATGGCTGATATCCGCTTGTTGCATCCAAGGGGGTTCGTAACTCCCCACCTGCTAAATGGGTTACGCGACATGCTCTGTCGTCGCTGTGTGTAAGTAGAAATCACCGAGTTGGTTAACTAGTGGTGGCCCCTGCATTGAAGCCCTTGTGAAACAGTTCTTCGGCTGTTAAGAATAAGGTAGGCCCCTCCACAATTAAGATTAATGCTTTGGTTAAGGTACATAAAGCCAATAATCCTATAAGGCCAGTTGTCAATAGCACACCCGCACCTGCCCATAATGTCTCCCAGTATCTTTCCGTTTTCCTTTTCAATTTCAACGTTCTTCCTAATCCGCTTAATGTTAGCAATTCAACAGAACTCGCTAGCAGGCTATCCAGTATCCATGTTAATCAACATTTCCAGATCCCATGCATGTTGTCCCAAGCATATTGCAAGACATGGTGTATTTCTACCGCTGCCCATTTAGTTTTTATTGATTTTTCAAATATACCGGTCATTTTTGAAACATCCGGTAAGTTTGCTGGCTAATTAATTATTTGCAAGAAAGGGAGGGTAGGTGAGAGAGAGAGAGAGAGAGAGAGAGAGAGAGAGAGAGAG
>JAHWFO010054259.1:21520-46790 GCA_023313115.1 Rhysida immarginata
GATTTTTTCTAAAATTTTCTTGTAAATACTGATCTGGCAATACTGCTGCTGAGAAAACCTGGTATCCCTGGTTTTATGAACTGATAACTGCCTATTACAATTGCCCACAATGTGCAGTAATGATTTCTTAACTTTTTTTGCATAATATGCGTATTATACCCAAAAAAATTACAGTACCCAAGTAATGCCATATTTTTTAATAAGTTGAAACAATTTTGAGTCCCCAAAGGGACCATAGTCGCTGTTGAGAAGTAATCCTGGGTCTTTTTTCTTTACTTCCAGGGTTTCATACACATCCAGTAAGTAGCTTTTATTGACTTGACATAGTAGTTTAAGGTCTTCTTTTTGTGTTGTGTGTCCAGTCTCCAAGATTTCCTAGCAGAAACTTTGTGACATGCCATGTCAGTTTATTTTTTTTTCTCGTCCTGCAGAGGTAGTTTTGTTTGTTTTTTTTAAGTGTTTGTGTTTTTTTTTTTTTTTTGGTTCCCGTTTTTTTCTTTGTTTTGTATATTTTTGGCTCAGTGTTGTGTTGTTGTGGGTGCGCATGAGATAGGGTGGATGGTGCGCTTGCTTGTCTGGCAGTGCGATTTTTGTTTGCTGTGTCTAGGTATACAATTGGGTGCAGTGCGCCATTTTTTTTATTATGAATTTTTGTTTTTACAAAGTTGATGTTTAATTCTTTTTTTTTTTTTTTATTACTTTAATTTTAAGCTTGATTTTTCATATTGTGTGGTAGTTGTCACGCTGACAAAGGGCGACAGCGTTCGCACATTGTTGAGGCTGCCATAGTTTTCTCGGCGAAATAGCTTTTCTGAGAAGATGATGACAGCCTCCCAGTGCATTGTTTATGATGGGTTTTGTTTTTGGAACTTACGTTTCTATTTACGTGTGGTTGTGTCGTTTTCCTCCGTGAGAGAGATGTGGTCGTCTCCATTGCTGAATTCGAAGGGCCAGTGACCATGTTGAAAAAAAAGAGCATCGCCATCGCAACTAAGTGGAACGCTCTATGTTCTGTTTTCAATGCATCTTTTAGAAGTATTATGTACAGTCGGGTGCAAAAAGGTTTTTACCTGCTTCATAAGGGCTAAGCTTACTGGATGTTGATGGTTGCAAAATCAGGTACTTGTACTGAGAGTCAAGGCAGATTAGAATGGACCTGTCCCTTCTGAATGAAAATAGCGTAGCAGGTATACGCTTGGGATGTGTTCGTCATTTGCTCTCTCCTGGCAATAATAAGCGATAGCGGCTGACAGCAGCATCATTAAAGTCTGCCTACTGCCTCGAATAGCAGAGTTCGAATCCAATATGGATAAACATTTTTTCCTTTTTTTGTTCATAATCGCGTTTTTGATTTGATTAAGTTTAAGTGTATGTAAAGAACACCATAAACAGATTAAAATTTTTTCATCCAAGTGTGCAATTTAATCTGTTTATTTGAGGGTTTAAAAACTTTTCATGTTAATTGTCATGTTATGCTTTATTCTATACTAGCTGAGATGCCAGTCTTCGCCAAGCTTTTCAAGGCAAAACGAAGGCAGGGTATCAATATCTATCTACTCTAGTTATATAACCAATGTTGTTTAAGGTTTGATCCTGAGACTTGTTAATTGTCATTGCATAAGCTGGGCGAACAGGAAATTGTCGACGTTTGAACTCTACAAAATGATCAGTCACCTGTAACGGTATTTTTGGTATTAAGACGAATTGTCTCAGTTATCCCCGCTGAGTATTGTAGCTTGTATTGAACCTGATTACGTGGAATTGGCTGTTGTATTGTTTAATACCCAAAACATTCAACCTAATGACCATCGACCCTACAATTTACCGACAACTTTGGACGTTGCTGTGGTTTTTTAACTGGCAGGAAATCAGTGCATATGGTGATATTATTATGCACCAGCGCACAGAAAGTAGAGTGCGTCGGATTTTAGAAAATGACCCATGGGAAATAGACTAGAAATCTACCCGTCACATGACAAGTGTCAACCGTACAGGTTGTGAAGGGTAAAGAAATGAAAGTGGAGCATCACTGGTTTTCAGAACATATTCTGCAACAATATACTGTTCAACTGCATATAAAAATATCAACATAAAACATTTTCATTTAATGAATAACAATGACTGAATATTGTCTTGCCACAACAATCCCTGGCTTCTAATGGATTGTTGTAACTTTCTTTGTTGGCCTCGGATGGACGTCTCGCACAGATGGATAAGAGAATTATAGTATTAGATGGCCTATCATTGCAGAAACTTTACCTTGCATGATATATACATTGTTGGTCCCACGCATATTGTTGCTCATGCATTATCGCTTCATGGCAAACGGATCAAGCAAAATATATTTAGTTTTTAATAAAATTACACTAATTCACATCACGGTTACTTTTACAAAAATCCTCTTTTGTTCAAATATTTTTAATATTCTCTACTATTAAAATATATAATTATATAATAAATTTAAAAAATTTTTTCAGTTGGTTTTGGCATAATTGTCATTGATTACTTTATATGCACACAAAAAATGAGACTTGTAACCTTTCGAGCAGTCAAAAGAAAATAGCTTCCACTTACACCTGTAAGTCACTTCCGCATCACACCATAACCACCACTGCGTCAACTTATCTCTTGATTACGCATATACCGATACTGTGCACCATTTTTGTTAAACTAATCTATTTGGTTAGTAATGTATTATTAATAAAACAGAATTTCTCAGCCGAACAGCCAAAATAATCTTTTTGTCAACATAGTTGACCACGTGACGTAAAACTTGCCTACCCCTGATGTAAGATAAAACTTAATGGAATCGTCCCATAGTAAGCGTGTTCGGCTGGACACCTGGAAAAAGCAATCTCATTGGATTAAAGTATTGTAAGGAAGCCAAACAACTTTGACCTAGGTAAAAACCGTTTTGCACCCGACTGTACATGGCGTATCTGTTTAACCTGAACATTGATTTTGCGATTTTTAATTTATTTTTTAAAGCAAAAGTCAGTTCATTATGTTTGTCCCAACATGTTCTGGAGAATACATTAATTGAGCACCGAACTGCACAAGTGTTGGTTTTCCTGGTGGCACAAATCAAGGCGTCGGGCAGAGAAGCCCGCATTGTGTGCAATGAGATGTCTGCAATTGGTGTGTTTTGTTAACTTTAATTTTCTCCCCGTCATTTTAAATTTCCAGTGCTGTGCAAGAGTTTTTGTATACATAGTTGTATTGACTTTTTGCTCTAGTGTAATTGTAAGAGATTTATGCATTCTGGGGTGCAGTATTTCGGATAAGGAGGGGGGAGGGGTCACTGAGCATCATCGGTATTACTGACTGTGTACTGAGCGACAAGTGGTGGAGACACCCTCAGCAGAGAGGCTGTGAAGCTAGAATACAACACTTTAAAACTGCCTGATGGGTGCAGGAACCTGTGACTTGTGGTCATCTTGTGAGTGATCGGGTCTACAAGGGTTTCTGTGATTCCCCCTTGGCTGATTAAAGGAATCACCCGACGCGTGTTGTGTATTAAGTCTTTAGGAGTATTTGGTAACCAGTGTCTCTCGTCAGAGGTGGCCAGCCGTAGGTAAAGCGCCACCTGCTTGAGTTATGTTCGATGTCACATGCGTGACTCTGACAAAAGAGAAGGCACAAGGTCTGTGGTTCTAGGCCCCTTCACCCCTAAAGGTGTTATGTTGAGACAGCACCGTAGTCATGTGGTCAGTAAGAAGCTAGATTGATCCACTGAGTCGATTGTAGTCAATAAAGTTTATCGGAAAATAAACTAGTTGAGGAGCTCTTCCATTCAGTTTAGTAGTAAGGTAAATCTTGCTATTTTTGGGATACAGACACTGCACCTATTGTTGTTGATGTGTAATGCTTAAGTATATGTTTGCCCCCAGTTTTTTGTTTCTTTGTATTTCTATAAATAGGGGTGTTACTTTGTCAGAACGAGTTGTTTTGTTTTCACTTATGTCAATGCATGATCCTAGGCGATGCCCAAACTCCTGATGGGCTCAGCCCCACCCAAACTTCTGATGGGTCCAGCGGTCTTTCTGATATAACTCCAGAGTCTTGTATCCCAAGGGGGGGGGGGCTCGTCCAACGCCTCCTAAAGATAAGGCCTGAGCGCAAAAACGTCTTACATTGTTACATCATCATCCGAAATACGTTTAATTGCATTTCAGGGCTTATTATTGGTAGTAACAATGTATGACGTTTTTGCGCTCAGGCCTTATCTTTAGGAGGCGTTGGCTCGTCACAACTTCAGTGAGTTTTTTGTAGGCCAAAATTTTATGATGGTCCTTAAAAATACCTTGCAAACCTCTAAATTAGTTTACAGTTGTAGGATATTGTCAGATAGTTTTTATCTTCTTAAATGCTTTGGAGTCTAGTGGATACAGCATATAGTTTTTTGAATTTACATCTTCTTAAAAGGCCATCTATCATATTTTCCTGATATCCGTATAATATGGCAAAGTCCTTTATGTAATTGATATCCCTGTGAAAATTTTCCTTATTCATAGGAATTTGCAGCACCTTATATCGATCAAGAAATTAAAGGTGGTGATCTTTTGGCTCCAACAATAGTTGGTGGATGAAGACGTCCATATGGGTTGCTTCCTATAAACATCAAATTCCAATGTCTGTTTTGGAATGAATAATCTTGAGGTCCTAAAAAAAAACAGTTCTTTCTACTGTACAATAGGTGTTTATCAGAAACTGCAAAAATATCGTCAACATATCGTAACTAAACATTGGGAAAGTAGAAGTTGGAAGTTTTAAGTTGCTTTTTCAGCTTGCACATGAAGATTTCTGTGACAATAGGACTTAAGCAACTGGTATCTGGACAATTGCCCCCCTGGACAACCGATTGCCCCCCTGGACAATTGCCCCCTGGATAATTGCCACCTAGGACAATTGCCACCCAAAATGCCCTGTGACATTCGTCTTTACTTGCATGCCACTTGTACAAAACTGCAACGAAGCATCCTGAGTGAGAGCGCCATGCAATAATGAAATGGCCACGAGGTGGCGGAGGTGCAGAAAAAGCGCGAAGGACGAAGGAGAGACTGGAGAGAGACGAAGGCGAGGCGCGAGTGAGTAACACGTGCGAGCTTGAGCCGGAGTTGTAAGGGAGAAATCCCGTGTGGCTGGCGGACTCCCCTTCTGGGCAAAAGGTGAAGACTTCAGTTCTAAAGCAATGTGTGAATAAGGTATGGTTTACCCTTGCAGGCTGGGAAAAAATATGTGCAACTTTGTCGATAGAATTTTAGCAATCCCCAGCCCCCCCGATGGGACTTAAACGTTTCAAACTGATTTAAACTTATTCTTCGAGTTATGTGAACTCTTTTGTTTAATCTTTATTTTATACATGTATCATATACATTTTTTTTTGCTTTCTTGTATATATCGAAATATAAATTTAGTCATTTAGTTTTCTCACTAAATTTCGAGTGCTTCCTTCTTGCTGAACCTACACTTATTTTACACGTGGTCGGTAATTTTCCTATCACACTTTACAATGTCGACCGAACCACAGGGAGGAGCAAATGGAGACGATGAGAACCGGGAAGGGGAGGAAGTAAGTCATTCGGTTAACATGATAGAAAATAGTAAAATAATTGGCTTTTCCAATATGATTCCTACGTTCACGGGGGAAGAGGGTAACAATGACTTAGATGGATTTTTAATGGCAATCGAAGAAGTAGCGGAACTGGCTGATTGGTCAGATCGAGTCATAACGAGAATGCTAAAAACAAAACTAAAAGGGAAGGCAGCCAAATTATTGAACGATTTCAAACTTTATAGAATTGGTGACTTTAAGGAGTTACGTGAGAGGCTGAGGGAAGTTTTGCCTCAGGAGGAGGAATATGTTAATTTTGAAAAGGAATTCCAGGCGGCAGGGCAAAGAAAGCACAAAAGAATTGGTGACTACGCTGTAAGACTCAAATACCACTTCGATAGGATGGCAGAAGGGGAGGAATCTATTCTCCCAAGAAAAGAAGGTACTCTGTTTAAAAAAATTAATGAAACGATGCTACCTAAACATAGAAAACTAATGGTTTGTAATGGGCCAAGAACATTTGCAAAAGTGGTTGAAACTGTCAAGAAGTTTGAAATGATAGAGAAAGATAATGAGGGCAGAGAATGTAACTATGTCGAGGAGCAATTGGGACGGGAATTTAAAGAGAAAATCACAGAATTGGAATGGAGTTTAGCAGAAGTGCTAAATTTAGTTATATTAGCAGGACTTGAGCAAAGCAAATGACACACGAAATAGAAATACAAATAAAGGGGAAGATGAAACGAAGGAAACTCAGAGTTTAAAGATGAGAATAAGGGAACTTGAAAGGGAATTGAGTGAAGCAAGGAGTAGAGAAAAAGAGATAGATGTCTTAAGGGAGAGTGCAAGGAGACTTGAAAGAAATAACAGAGCACGACGTACCAACAATAACTCATTTAAATCCATTATCTGTTTTAGATGTAATAAAAGGGGTCACACCGCATATAATTGCCCTGAAGACAATTTAAACTAACAAGGGTTGACCAAGAGAACCGCTTGGACCAATGACAAAAAATAAGGGAAGTAGAAATGGTTCATGCGTCAAAAGGGGAGAATCAACTATATCAAGTCAGGGTTAGGGTGAAAGGAACTGAGCTTGATATGTTATTAGATACAGGATTCCATATCAGCATTATTTGCGAAAAGGCTGTACGGAAATTAAGGGGAGATCTTCGGAGGACTAAAACAAATGTCATTCTCAAGGGAATAAATGGGAATAGTGAGGTGGAACAGGCTGTATATTTGGATGTGGAATTGAATGGGAAGACCTTCAAGGATGAAAGATTCCTAATATATTATATGGAAGAGTGGAGCTATCATAGCATTATCGGAAATGATATAATAAATAGGGTGGTATTCGAATTTAAGGAAGGTGAAGTTTTAGAGAGGGTTGAAGCCAATAATATATTGGCCAGAGAACGGATAATAGGGAATCTAAGACCAGAAGAGAGGGAGAGACTGAACACGCTGCTACAAACCTTCAAGGAAAGCTTTGCTGAAGAAATAGAGTCCTTAACTGGTGTGAATGATGTTAATGTTGATTTTAAAATAAAGGCTGGCAAACCGGTTTTTCTAAAACAATACCCCATGCCAAAAATATACATGCAGGCATTTAAGGAGAAAATAGACCAATACCTAAGGGCAGACATTATTGAAAAGAGTAAGTCAAGCTGGAATCCCCCCATTCACATAGTCAAGAAGGACAATGGCGACATAAGGATTACGTTAGATTTGAGGAAGATCAATGAACTGACTGAGGGGCTCGATTTCTAGTTACCGAAGATACAGGACTTGCTAAATGACCTATATGGATATGAATATTTTTCAGTGGTAGACTTAAACTCTGGGTATTTTCAGCTACCTTTGGGCCCTCACATGAGAGAGTTCTTTGCTTTTCAGACCCCTTGGGGAAAATTTCAGTTAAAAAGAATGCCTCAAGGGGCGAAGGATTCTGCCAGAACCTTTCAAGCATTTATGATAGACTTAGTCCAAGAAGATTGGGGCAGGGAGTATACTGTTTCCAAGATGACATTCTAGTGTACAGTAAGACATTTGAGGAGCATGTAGAACTATTGCAATGGCTTTTTAGTAAGTGTCAGGCAAAAAATCTCTTACTGAAACCTTTAAAGTGTTGCTTTGGGATGAGCAAGGTAAGGTATCTGGGACATATCATATCTGGCAAAGGTATCTTACCTGATCCCAGAAACGTTGTAAGCATAAAGGAAGTGCAATGTCCAAGGAATGTGGGACAAGTACAGTCATTCATTAGAGCTGTAAACTTTTATCGTCCGTTCCTTCAAGATTTATCTGGACTTTTAACACCTCTGGCAAATCTAACAAAGACGGGTGCAAGCTTCTGCTGGACGACTGAGTGTGATGAGGCATTTTAGAAAGTCAAGGAAATGCTAGCCAACCCTCCACTGCTGTCAGCACCTGATTTCGGTAAACCTTTTTTCTGTTTACCGATGCATCAGCTGAAGCGATTGGTGCAGTACTGCAGCAGCAATATGACGATAGCATGAAACCAGTGGCCGATAACATAAAGGGCATAAAGGGGCCAATACTCTCAGGGCATAAAGGGGTCAATAACACTGTAATAAAATTAAGGAAGGATTATTATTGGCCCACACTCTACAAGGACACACAGGATTTCATTAGGGTGTGTGAGGTTTTGTCAAAGATGCAAACTTCACAAGGGTAAAGCCCCATGTCAGAAAGGAATCACAGCTAAATATCCATTCCAAAAATTATCCATGGACATAGTTGGGCCTCTAAACGAGAGTGATGATGGAAATAGTTACATCCTAGATTGCGTGGATGCACTAACTCGTTTCCCGGAGGCCATCCCGTTACGAGACCAAAAGGCGGACACAGTTGCCAGAGCTCTAATTGATCGAGTCATATGTCGCTATGGAATTCCTAGTGAGATCATTAGTGACAGAGGCACAAACTTCACCTCACAACTCTTGAGTAACGTCTGTCGAGATCTGGGAATTGAGCAGCACTTCACAACTGCCTACCGACCGAACTCGAACGGAATGGTGGAGAGACTTAATAAATTAATTTGTTAGATACTGAGATGTTTATGTGAGAATAAACTGTTTAACTGGGATAAGTGGTTGGAAGCTGCCTTGTTCAGCATAAGGACTAGCATTAATGATAACATACAAGAGTCTCCTGCCTTTCTACTCTATGGCTTTGACCCTGCTACCCTGTGCACCTGGAATAATTGGAAGGAGGGAAGGGAGAAGGAGATTCAAGAATATAAATCTGATTTAGTAGGAAGATTACAGGAAGCCCGAAGTTTGGCAATGGGGGAAGATGGTGTGAGAAGGCTGAAGCATTTGGAGTATAGGAATAAGGGACGGAGTGAGAATTATGGGTGTTGGAGATAGGGTGTTACTGCTAAAAAGGAGCGCAACCATGAATAAGTTTGGGTACAGATATGTGAGCCCCTTTAGAATCATTAAGAAGCTGAATCAGGTTAACTTTGAATTGGTAGAAGGGATCGACATGTTGTACATATCGATAGTCTTAAGCTCTGCGTTGGGAACCTGCCTGAGATCAGAAGCAAGCCAAGACCAAAAATGGATAGGACCCAAAAGGTAGGGGAGAGTGAAGATGAAGATGATGAAGTGATCATCCATCCCACCAGTGCAGGACCTGCACTACTGAGAACACCTCAAGTAATGGAGGCAAATCAAGACGTGAACACACGACAACAAGGAACCGGCCAAGGACGGTATAATCTGCGCAGGAGAACTCCTAAGAATTACAAGGACATGCACTGTGGTCGTCTCGAGTAAGCTTACTAGCCTGGTGTTTAATTGGTCCAACCATCACACATAAAAAAGGGGGGGGGTGAAAATCGTCTTTACTTGCATGCCACTTGTACAAAAGTGCGACGACGAAGCGTCCTGAGTGAGAGCGCCGTGCAATAATGAAATGGCCACGAGGTGGCAGAGGTGCGGAAAAAGCGCGAAGGATGAAGGAGAGACTGGAGAAAGACAAAGGCGAGGCGTGAGCGAGTAACACGTGCGAGCTTGAGCTGGAGTTGTAAGGGAGAAATCCCGTGTGGCTGGCGGACTCTCCTTCTGGGCAAAAGGTGAAGACTTCAGTTCTAAAGCAATGTGTGAATAAGTTATGGTTTACCCTCGCCTGTGCAACTTTGTCGATTGAATTTTAGTGGGGGGGCCCCCCCATGGGACTTGAACGTTTCAGACTGATTTGAACTCCTTTGTTTAATCTGTATGTTATACATGTATCGTATTTTTTTTGCTTTCTTGTATATATCGAAATATAAATTTAGTCATTTAGTTTTCTCACTAAATTGATTCAGAGTGCTTCCTTCTTGCTGAACCTACACTTATTTTATACGTGGTCAGTAATTTTCCTATCACACTTTACAGCCCCAACAAGCACTCTAATTCAAGAATATGTTTTAATTTAGATTTTGAACGAAGTTTTAAAAGAAAATCCTTTAAATTTGAAATTACAAAGTAAAATATGAAAAATAAAATTCTTTCAACTATGGTAATAGAGAGATTCAGTGACGAAAATGTTAGGGGTAATAAAAATAAAGAAAATATTACAGTAAACTCTCGTCACAATGAACCTCACAATAACGAACTTTTCAAATTAACGAACTTATTATGAATACTTTGCAAACATTCCTTTGTTTACAGTGTTAATTATTTTCAGTTTAACGACTTTAAAATAACGAACTATTTAATGACGCTCTTCATCATTAACCCTAGAAAACTACTCTACATTGCAAAGGCTCCCGCGCATTTTTAATAGCACTTTCTCTTTTCACCCTTCGCGCGTATCACATTGACATTCTCGGGTATCTTAGTCGTATGTTGAGCGGGGCGGCTGTTTCACTGTGGTAAGTTTGTTAGTTTGGCTAATATCGCTACCCCTGGCGCTCCAAAGGCGTATGAGTAGCTTTTATGTAACTTTTGCGCTATTAACATGTTAGTTGTTTTTCTTTGTTTGGATGATATCAATGAGTTTTATCATCTTTATAGGTGTGATTTGATATTTTAACATCATGACAAGTAATAGGAGGCTTACGGATGCTGTAATAGCCAATTTGCTAGAAGAAAGCGATCGCGATAGTGATGTTGACTTTTTGGGAAGCAACTCTGAAATTGAAGATCATGTTAGCGAAGATGATGCTCAGGAGGATGTAGAAGAAGGATACATAGAAGATGAAATTCCAGAAGATTTGAGTGTATTAAGAGTCGAAGAAACTGTGCCATCTATTACTCCAGAAAATTCCGAGACTTTGGAGCAATCCAGTACTGATCATCGTATACTTGTTCCGGCACATCAAAACTTGAGAGGGAAGAACCAACACTGTTGGTCTACTTCTAAAGGCTGAAGCTGTAGCAGAATCGCTGCTATCAATATTGTACACACTTCAAGAGGTCCAATCAGAATGTGTAGAGATGTCTATGAGCCTGTTTTATGTTTTCACTTATTCATTACGGAAGACATTATTGATGAGATAGTGAAGTGGACGAATGTGGAAATTTCCGTTAAACGACCTGCTGGAAATACCCACGCCACCTGCAGAGATACTTGCTCAATTGAAATTCGAGCCTATTTCGGCATTCTGACTCTGACTGCTGCGATGAAAGATAACCATCTGTCTACAACGGAGCTATTTGATAGTACCTTTTCAGGGTCTAGGTACGTAGCTGTGATGAGCAAGGAGCATTTTAACTTTCTCACTCGTTGTCTTAGAATGGATGACAAGACTTTACGTACTACTCTCTGCCAAGAAGATCCTTTTGTTCCAGTCAGGAAGAAATGGGAGTTATTCATACAGCAGTGTAAGTCAAATTACACACCGGGGAACTATGTAACAATAGATGAACAGTTAGTTGGATTCCGAGGCAGGTGTCCCTTCCGGATGTATATTCCTAATAAGCCCAATAAGTATGGCATCAAAATACCTATGATGTGTGACAGTGGAACAAAATATATGGTGAACGCTTTGCCATATATTGGAAAAGCCACCGACACCCAAGGATTACCATAGGGAGAGTATTACGTGAAAGAATTATCCCGTCCTATACATGGCACTAATCGTAACGTTTGATAATTGGTTCACTTCTGTACCCTTGGTGAAATCGTTACTTGCTGAACCATATAAACTCACGCTTGTTGGCACGATTAGATAAACGGGAAATTCCCGAAGAGATGAAAAACACCGGCTACGACCACTTGGTACATCCATGTTTGCCTATGATGGATGTTTGACTTTGGTTTCCTACAAACCAAAGCCAGCGAAAATGGTGTACCTTTTATCTTCATGTGATGAAAAAGGGATTTTAAATACTGAAACGGGGAAACCGGAAATGGTCATATTTTACAATCAAACCAAGGGTGGCGTTGATACATTCGACCAAATGACTTCCTCTATTTCTTGCTCAAGGAAGACTAACTGATGGCCCATGGCTATTTTGTATAATATATTGAATATGACTTTTGTGAATTCATATATTATATATTGTCACAATATGTCAAGAAAAAATGAGAAACCTTTGATTCGTAGACAATTCATGAAAGTACTTAGTACGTCGTTGACAACTGAAAGGATGCTAAAAAGATTAGAAGCACCCACTTTGAAACGTAATATACGAGAAACTATAGAAGGCATCTTAAAAAAACCTTCTGAAGACACTTCTGCAGTAGATGATGGTCCATCACAACCGAAAAAAAGAATATAATGCGTTTACTGTACTTCTAAAAAGAAAAGGATGTCCAAAATGACCTGCGCTAAATGTCAAAAATCCATATGTGGGGAACATAAAGTTGACGTTTGCACAGAGTGCCTTTAAAATTTTAAATTGTTACTTTATTATGTTTTTCTACTTGATTGTTTCCTAATTAAGGGTAAACCTTAAAGTAATGTCCCCAAGATGGCGGAGATCGGGAGGGCATCTATATAGTTTTAAGTAACTTTATTTATTTTATATATATTACTAATAAAATTGTTTGTTCAGACTCAGAAATAGTTTATTCACATTTCCCATTACTGCATTATTGCAAATTTCAATATCTTAAGCTTAAATTTCGTCTTTTTTTTTAATGGAATCAAACAAACGGTAATGTTGTAATAAAAACTGCTAATACAGAGCAAATAATTATTGTTTTCTTGTTTATAAACAATTTTATGTGAAATATATACATCATAAATTACTATCAGGAATAAATAGACAAGTTTGTGAAATATATTATTTCATAAACTCCTCATCTATTCCTGTTACTCGCAGCCGCGGCCATCTTGGGGACGTTACTTTATAGGTTTACCGTTAAAATGTTAAGCTTTTTAAAGAGGTCTAAATAATTTAAGTTTTGATAATAAAAAATTATAATATACGAGGGTTGGGGCAAAAGTCATGGCAACTATTTTATTTCTTGAAGATACCAGTCCGGTTGGAAAATGTGACATATACAGACGAAAGGACATGGTGTCAATTATATGTGTGAACATTGAATAGCACTGAAATATCGTAACACACAAATTTATTACGGTAGCATACAGGGCAATATGGCCTTCACGGTGCAAAAGAATGACAACACATACACATAAAGTTGACATGACAAACCTGGGCCTAAAGACCCTCAAAGTAATCCCCTACTACTGTCACCACACGCTGCCAACGATGTGGGAGGCACTGAATACCATCAGCCTCAGCATTTGCCGCACCATGTGTGAATCGGGTCACCTGTTGGTGCACAGCATTAGCAATGTTCTCTCGTGTTGCAAACCGCCTTAATCTTGCGAATGAGATCAAAGTCACAGGGCGAAATGTCGGGAGAGTACGGTGGGTGCTCCAATTCTTCCCATCCCCAACGTCGCAGTAGCTGCCCTACACACACTGCTTTATGTGGTCTTGCCTTGTCGTGCAGGATTATTGCACTGTCCACAAGATCCGGACATTTATCTCGAACGCCACGTCGTGCCTGTCGCACCTGGAAGTCCCTATAATACTGTGCGGTCACTGTTCTGCCACGAGGAACAAAGTGGCAAACAATGACACCCCTGACGTCATACGCGACGATCACCATCAATTTGACTGGGGAAGGATTATGACGGAACTTCTGCCTCCTTGGTGATCCAGCATGTCTCCACTCCGCGGACTGACCTTTCAGATCCTGGATCGTATGCCCTGGCCCAAAATTGATGTAAGCGCGCTGCTCAACACGGGTTACTTCCATCTCGCACGACAGTCGCCAACTGACTGATTTCACAGCCCTCCCTGCGCTACTTACCAGCTATCATAGAGCCATCTGTTCTTCTGCATACACACTATGCCTGCAGAACTTCCACACGACACATATACGTTTGTGATCCGTTCACATATCTACAAGAAAAAAAATAGTTGCCATGACTTATGCCCCAACCCTCGTATTTTTATGTATTGTGTTTTTTTTTATAGATAACATACATAAATATAGATTCATAATAAAAAAAAATTATAAAAATAATTAGTCTTTCAATAATCCATTAGTTACTATGATGCACCTCACAGGCGTATGAGTAGCTTCTCTTATCGTCCCAACATGATTTAAGTTACTTTTTGGAAGTCACTTTCAATGAAATGACTTCAGTTTTGAGCAAAAAGGTTCAACACTACTTGTCAAGTAGAGGAAAAGAGCACTCTTGTGTGATTTTTCTGTGAAAAACCACCAAGAGCTTGAGTTTGAATTGAAATCTCTTCAGTTTCGATTTTCAGCAGCCGCCATTTTGAAATAGCAGCAACGCACCAATCCTGTTTCTGCCCTGTTTGCGCATTATTGCTCTCTGGTTTGCCATTCTAAATAATTATTTTCTAGGCTGTGAAATTAATTCTAATTAATTTTATTATTAATAAGAGATTGCAACAACTATTGAGGCATCTCTTTGCTCAGCATTCCTGGGAAAGTGTACGCTAAGTGTCTGGAGAAGAGAAGTCGGGAAATAGTCGGCTCCAAACTGTCGGGGGAACAGTGTGTTTCTGACCTGGCCGAAGCACGACTGATCACATCTTTGCTCTAAGGCAAATCTTTGAGAAATCCTGGGAGTATGCAAAAGAGGTCTACACTTGCTTTATAGACCTCGAAAAAGCATATGACAGAGTTCCTCGGGAGAAGCTCTGGAAAGTGATGCAAGAGTATGGAGTGGATGGGCAATTACAGGTTGCTATCATGTCTCTGTACGAAAGCTCTGAGATGTGTGTCCGGATAAATCGCATTAAGTCAAGACCGTTCACCGTGGGTGTTGGACTGTTGGCGGAGGCCAAGGGTGCATACTGTTGCCCCTCTTGTTCATTATCTTTATGGACTGGATAGACAGGGGCAGCTGAGGCAATAAGCGTGTTTGTGTGGGTGACTGCCTGATGGAGAGGTTGCTCTTTGCTGACGACCTTGTCCTCCTTGGGTCTTCTCGCACGAACCTTCAGCATGCACTAGACCGGTTTGCAGCCAAATGTGAAGAAGCTGGGATGAAAATCAGTGTGGCTAAAACTGAGGTTCTGGTCCTTTCAAGACAGCCTGCTCAGTGCACTCTCCATGTTATGGGAGCCTCATTGAGACAGGTGGAGAAATTCAAGTATCTCGGGATTGCATTTACGAGTGATGGACGGCAGGAGAAAGAATTGGATGCTCAGATCGGTGCAGCAAGCTGTGTCAGACGTGAGCTGTGGCAATCCATGGTAACGAAACGCGAGCTGGGTAACAAAGCCAAACTTTCCGTCTTCAAATCTGTCTTTGTCCCCATTTTCACCTATGGTCATGAGGCTTGGGTAATGACTGAAAGAGTGCGACCGCGGGTACAAGCGTCCGTAATGAGATTTCTGAGAGGTGTGGCAGGTGTTTCCCTACTAGATAGAGTGCACAGCAACACAATAAGGGAGTCTGTAGGTGTTGAGCCGCTCCGCATTGAGAGATCTCAGTTGCGCTGGTTTGGCCACGTGATACGGATGCCGCAAACTGGTCTTCCTAGGCAGTTGTTATTTTCCAAGCCGGTGGGTAAGAGACCAAGGGGTCGGCCTAGAACCAAGTGGCTAGACTACATGAGAATCTGGGTTCGAGTCGCTTGGGTATTACCAAGGAGGACATGCACCTGATGGCGGAAGATCGCGATTGTTGGAGATCCTCCATAGGGCTGCTGCCCCCACGACCCTAACGGATAAGCGGGTTTGAAAAGTAAGTAAGTAAGTAAGTATTAATAAAAGTTCATTCTGATCACGATTGAGTGCTGCATCTAAAAACTCCCCAACCTCACCGTCTTAAAGGTGCCCACACACGATCATGCCCGGCTTGCTGCCAAGCCATTCAGTTCGACTGTTCATTCCAAAAATGATCGTGTGTGGGGGCAGTCATTCCAAAACTGATGGCTTGTCATTCCCGAAATGACAAGTTCAACCTGTTTGATTTTGGCTTGTCATTCCCGAAATGACAAGTTCAACCTGTTTGATTTTGGCTTGTCATTCATGGCATGAAAAAGCGAAAAACTGATCGTGTGTGGCGCTATTCATTCCCGGAATGACATGCGCATGCGCACTGATTGGCTTAAATACATATGCAGCAGGAAGTGCCAGTTGCGTTTTGATATAACAGGAGCAACTAGGGATAGAATTTCTCGAAAACTTGTAGAACTCATCCGTAGGTAGTTCAGGAAGTCATCCTTTGCATTAGCTTCGAGTTCACCCAGAAGATTTACATCAGAATATTTCTTTCTTTCTTGCAAACAGCGTTTAGACCAAATGCTCCTTTTCATTTTAGGCCTATCATCGTCCTCGGCAAGCAGCATTGCAATAACAGTTGCTGCAGACTTCTTCATAATGTAAATTCACTGCACCATCACTGCACAGCAGACATTAGTGAATAAATTTTCGTTCAACAAAATGCAACACAGTTCCCATGGAATGACAGTTTCGGCATGACTCGTGTGTGGTAAATTCTTATCTAGCATGGAGTGACAGTTATGGAATGGCAAGCATGGCAGCAAGCCGGGCATGATCGTGTGTGGGTACCTTTAGTGAACACTCACGATCGAAGTTTCGCTAAAAAAAAAATTAGAATCTAGCGGATTCTTAGTTTGGTTTTAGCGGGAAAAAAATTTTTGAGTTGGAAACGCTGAAAGCAAAGACGATTTTTTGAAAGAATCACGTATAATTTTCTAATCACATCTAGTTTTTCGTTCCCAATGCACTTTATGTTTTTGAAATTAATATGAAGGATGCATAACGTGATTTTTTTTTCTACAACTTCATTTGAAATTAAAATGCACACGGATTTGCCTCGAAACTGAGCAATGGAGAAATAAAAACGAAAATAAAATAAACTTTTTAAAAGAAATGGGTACTGGAAAAAAGCAAATACAGTAGCGGTCGGAGTTTTTCCAGAAGCATTTGTATGCTTAAATAAACTTCAATTTATTTCAAAACATTAGCCCCAGAAAAGTTTCATCATAATTTAAATGAAGTAGGCCACTTCATTGCTTCAGAAACGTTAAGAGCAACGAAGCAGATGAAAATTCATGACTATTTCAAAAAATAATTGATTTTCATAATAACGAACTTTCAGATTAACGAACCAATTTCCAAGGTCCTCTGAATTTCGTTATAACAAGATTTCACTGTAATAAAGAAAATAAAATCTTCGGGAGGGTGTAACAACATTCGAACCTCTACCCTTCCCGATTATTCTATTCGACGACTTTTAATATGCTATCTTATTGTGCCTTTTTTAGGTGATTTGTCCATTAAACTCCATTCCTTGTTTTCAATTACATAAAATTTATATCATATAAGTTAACTCCATGTAGGAAGGCAGACAATTTGAGAGATTTCGAAAAATCGCCATTGGAGTTATACACATTCGTTTGAGATAGAGTCGGAATAAAAAATATTTTAACTATAATAATAAATAACATTTTTTTATTATCATTAACTGAACATTGCTGCAGCAACTTATTGGACATATAATTCACAAAATTTAATTGCATTTTTAAAAATTTTCATCAAGTTTAATAAAAAATATTTCGGAGAAGGCAGATTTTAAATATGGGTTTGTAAGCGAGGGTCAGTAGAACAAATCCCCCAGAGATAAAAGCTGTGGTAAAAGCATAAAAGGGGAAGCCTTAATTATTATAAATTTTTTGATAATTCCTAGATCATTTTGACCGAGTTATCTGAAAATTGACTGAAGTTTTATCCTTGTCTTTTAAAAAATGTTTAATTTACTGAATAAAAATTTTTCTAATCTAATTAATTGGTCTTATTACGGGAATTATTGGTACATTCGGAATAATTTGACGTTCCACCACATGGTTTTATACCGCAAATATAAAAAATATAATACATAAAAATCAGTAATGAATTGGTCATAGTATCGTATTTCTTAACGAAATTAATGGACGCTTTACAATACATGGTTGAATTGCTGCCAACATTTCAATAAATGAAAATAAAAACATGTCAGCGCCATTGTTAGCACTATATAAATATCTTTAAACATTTTAGGTCTTAGTTTGTAAATATAAATAAATAGATGGGTCTTTTTATTATAAAAATATAAAGATAATATAAATGGATGAGTGTATTATAAAAACAACAAATACTTTAAGACACATTTCACACATTTCAGCTGTATTACATAAAGATTAGAGAAACACTTGGGAAGGAGAGTGGTTGAGCGGGAGCAGCAGTTATGAAAAAGAGCCAATGTGATGACCTAAAATTGATACAGTAGAGTCCCGATTAACCGACATTCTGTTTTATCCGATGGTATAGCAAGAATATTAAAGTTTTGACGATCGCTATTTTTTTCTAAACGCTGCGTTGCGTTGTCTCGTTAAGATATTATTCAAATAATATATCGTAATTTAAGAAATTATTTCTTTTTACTTATAAAAACATATACACTGGATTACTTTCCTAACAAAAGACTGTTTTAAAAAGTAATTAAATTCAAAATACTCTAAAATAAATATGCTGTTTATGTTTAAAATAATGCATAATGTATTCTCAGAAATAAACTATAGTTCAAAAGGGTATAATTTAAATAGTCTATTTTGGATTAATTATAGGACAAACTCTTTGAATAGAATTAAGTGATAGTCCAGTCGTAGAAGGAGCAGAACCATTGAATACTACTCGCAGCTTCGTGGTCAGACTGTCTTTCTTAATCACGCCGTGATGTGGAAGAAAGAACGAGGTTTCAGCAGGATCTGGTGTACAGAGAGAGATATATGTCCCAAATCTTCACATTCAGACATGAACTTGGTGTATTGCAACAAAAGAGATTCCTTATAAGAAAAACGTTTTTCCATGTTAAAGAGACTTTTTTTCTGCAGAAGGATAAGAATCACCTAATAGATCGGGAGATTGGCACAGTGAAAGTGAAACAATAAATCTTCCGTCACTGTCACGGGTAGTAGTCTCTTTGCAAATAGCTTCACATTCATCCTCTGTAGGAGAAGAGGGGGAGGGGGGAATCTCTTCAATTTCCCAAAATCTTTGTAAGTGTTGTTGTACGTCAGCTACGTTCTGAGTGAAATTACACGTCATAGTCTTTTAAGGGAGATCATAATCATTAGGACTGGAGATAATCCATCCGAAATGAGAAGCGTGCAAAGATGGACCCTTTTCATCCAAAAGGGGTGAACGACTGCTAACTGCTAACTGTCTCAGTCGTTGAACGACTTGCCAAAAACTGCTAACTCCTAACAACAAGTCAATCTGACCAGGTATGTTGAAAGTGGGATCAGCCAGCATCACGCCAGGAGGAATGTTCACATGTGAGAAATCAATAGCCTTACCAGGCAGAAGACCAGTGATCTGAGGCACGACCAAGCACTGCACTTTGAGACTAAAATTGGAGGAGCATGATTGCAGAAAAATCTCACACAAAGAATGAATGGTAGAAACATTACCAGTAACACCTTGTACTTGCATCTTGATCGGAGATACAGACAGTCGAAGTCTCTTCCACAGGGACTTAGTTACGAACGACTGCATGGAGGCAGAGTCCGAAAGGCTTCTAGCATGCTGTGGAAGACTTTGCGAGTCAATCATTTCGACAACCGCAGTAGATAGCAGTTCCCCTTGCGCTAGCGGGGTTATAGAGGAGAGAGAGAGAGAGAGAGAGAGAGAGAGAGAGGGGCATGCATCGTCATCATAGGAAGGGTGGTCATTGTGAGATTTATCAGAGTTCTGGTGCAGAAGAGTATAGGTCTCACACGACAGACGTTACAATTGTGCTTAGATTTACAATCTTTGGAATGGTGGCCTTTAGCAAGGCAGTTAATAAAACACAGTCTTTCCTTTTTTACTTTAGTAGCACGATCAACCGTGGACAGCTACTTGAAGGTATGGCATGAATACAAGGGATGATCACTTTCACAAACCACACAAACACAAGAAGTGGTAAGAAACGACTTGGCAACAGCATGAGAATTTGACAGTTTGGCATTTCTTTGCTCCAGAGTTTCTAATAGAGGAACAAAGCTCTAAACACTTTAACAAATCTTCGCACGTAGGAGGAGTTGAAGAGGTAGATTTCTCCTCGAATTCTTTCAATGTACCAGGGTCCAATTTATAACTTAAAAGATGTACAAGTAGAGCATCACGTTGCAGTTCTCTTTCAAGCAAAGAATCAAGAGAGGGTAAATCCTTGCGAGTTCTGTCAATCAAGATTCTTAAAGCATTTGAAGACTCCTTGGCGAGTGTCTCAGAGGTGAACAAGGACTTAATGTGATTATGAACAAGAATCTTTTTGTTATTATATTTACCATTAATTGTATCCCATGCAATGGAGTTACTAGCAGTGGTGAGTGACAGATTCTTGATGCATTCAGCAGCTTTGCCTGTGAGGGCAGAACGATGATAGTGAAACTTTTGAACTGGACTGAATGATTCACTTTCTTGTATTAAGCTTAGAAACAGATCACGGAAATTAAGCCATTCAGAAAAATGTCTGTTGAATTGAGGCAAAATAATCAATGGCAATTTAATAGGACTGACAGTCGATGAGCCATGGCTTGTAGTAGGAGGTCTTTCATTGTTAGTAGTTGGTCACGCTAGGAAAATTCGATTCTAAAAGTAGATTAGTGGTTGCGATTAATTGAAAATAACGGGATTCGTAATCTGCAATTTGTTCCTCACCATCCACATCATTAGTGTGTGTGTCAATTTCTAACTGCACATCTATGAATGATGTAAGCAAAGTCTTAACATGGAGCAGTCTCTCTCTCAACTGAGCGAAAACGATCACAAGAAGCTGAGCAGGAGGGGAGGGTGATCAGTTTGAACAGTAAGTAAATAACTGTCAAAACGAGTTAGCAGAGCTTTGATAGCTGTACGTTTCTTCTTTAGATCCATTGTCACAAAGAACACAGTCACGAAACCAGAGCAAAAGTACGCAATTAAATCGAAAGTTCATACAAAACAAAATGGCGGCTTGAAGTGCCACTCGACGATGTAGAACAAAGAAAAGCGATGATCAGAAACACAGATGGCAAACGGGGCAAACAGAAATGCTGAGAAACAAAAGGTCTACTTACATGTTTGCTGATCTGGCTCGAAGGACAAAATGTTTGTGAGATAAATTTATAAAGGATCTGGGATTTTGTTTTTATAACAAGAACTGACTGACGGCGTGGAATAAATTCATGGAACAGTTTTATTTTGAAGGGATAAAAGAAAATGTGCTCTGTGCACTACACAAGCTGATCTCCAATCAAGGCCAAAGAGAGATCCGGAACAAGTAACAAAAAAAGATTGATGTGCACTCTGGCGCTGAACAAGTAAAAGCAATGATAAAAGCAAAAACTCCTTAACACATATTAAATACTCCCGCAGTTTTGAAAATTGCCGCAGTTTCAATGAGATAGTTGTAAACATCTCCGTATTCTTCATAGGGTCAAAGTGAAGAATCATTCATTCGTAAGATTCTTCCTTCATTCATAAGGATCTTTTATATAAATTCCTTTGCCAAGTTTAAGTTTTTTAATATATCTTCTTTTTAAAGGATAATCTAATTGTTTTGTGTAATTAGACAATGCAAATTTATTGGTTGATGACCTTAAAAGTTGCATCTCAATGCAAGCAATCCCTGCATTGTCAGCCACGGTTTGCCTTACAATATGGTGGCTTGGGCAGTGTGACGTTACTGTGACGTTGTGAGATTACTCTCAATAGTTTTTAAAGATTGGACCTTGTGACATCATGAAATGGCAATACCAGATGGGGCGACAGTCATTGTTCTTCTTGGATGGCGTTACCTGTATTCTTTATATCTTGGATATTAATTGATTATGTTTAATGTATTTTGCCACTACTTCCTGTTTATTTATTTTTTTATTTTTTTACTTTATTTTTTACCATCGGCTTCTGTAATTTTATTACCCTATTTTTTTATTATTGGCTTTTGTTATTTTTTTTGGCTCAGTTTTTTACCATTGGCTTATGTAATTTTACCTTAGTTTTTTACCATTGGCCCTTTGGTTCTTTATCCTGATTGACCCATACCACAGAATAACACAGAATGGACAGCTTAGCATTTCGATGGTAGTGACCTTGAAGCAGCGCTCCTAATGGATGGGTGGAATCTGCTGGCTGTTTAACCTGCATTTCTACGGAGCATTCTACGACTTTTTCTAGATTTTTAATTATTTCTCGATCACATGAAAGCTTGAAATGAATGACATGTAATCTATCTGCGTCAAAAAAAATTTGTTGGGGATAATGTAATCTATCAGCATTTAAGACTTGTTGTAAATGAATTTATGAAAAATGTAGCCCATTGAAACATTTTAAAGTGGGGTAAATTTTTATTGTAATGCTAAAGCAAATCCATTGCTCTCTTATTGGCTAAGTTCCATTGTAACAGGGAAGGGGTAGAGTTTTTTATATTCATTATTATTTTTTAAGCTTTCCTTTTTTATTGTTGGGGATTTTCTCAATTTTATAAATAAATTGATTGTGGAGATTAGATATTATGTAACTTGTTCCCCCAACGTTCTTGTATTTAAAAAAAAATTGTTTTCTACGGAGGAAAAATAGATATTCGCCTAATTAAATGCTTGAGTAACTTGCTTGGCAATCAGCTGACTGGCTGTTAAGTTTAAAGCATACACCTAAATCACTTAGACTTTGCATATGTATTAATATATTTTCCGAAATATAGTAATTTCATTCCAAAGTAATCTTATTTCAACAACAGAATTAATTTGACTGACTTTAATTTGTTTTTATTGAAAAAGTAATAAGCAAAATAAGTGACAAAAGCCATTAGAATGCAATTTTTAACTATATTATATAAACATTTAGATACATTGTATATTTTAATGATAAAATTACATTGAAGTAAATGTTGTTGACAAAAATTAAGAAACTTCAGACTTCAACAAGATACTATAACAGAAAACAAAATTAATAAAACACTGACAGTTGATTATAATTAATTTGCATTTGATTTTAAGCTCCATGAGAAACGAATTACCGTAATTTTCGGCAGTAGTGCCGCGGCGTTTCTGTCAATGAAAGTGAAAATTGCGGCGTGTGCAGCGTATCAGTCACCGCGGCGCTACTGTCGGAGATTTTACAAAAATTAAAAGAAAAAAAATTCTACCAACGATTTTAGGCCTACTTCATATCATTCTCTCAACGATATAAAATGAGTAGTGACAATATATTCCTTGATTTATATTTATTGATGAATTTATCGATGAATTCACATCCCTATTAACTAAAAATTCACTCCGATAGCGATCGAGCGTGAGCGTTCATCAACAGCGGCGGATTAAACCACCGAGTCACCGGATTGAGGGCTGCTTTCGCCGATT
This sequence comes from Rhysida immarginata, assembly GCA_023313115.1. Taxonomy (NCBI): domain Eukaryota; kingdom Metazoa; phylum Arthropoda; class Chilopoda; order Scolopendromorpha; family Scolopendridae; genus Rhysida; species Rhysida immarginata. The sequence continues at coordinate 44,923 of JAHWFO010054259.1, forward strand.
TTTCCCGGTACCTGCCCGGTACAATTTAGACTGCCAGTCTGCCCATGTTCATCGATCAACGTGAGCACTGCATCTAAAAACTTCCCGCCCTTATCGTTCTCATCATTCACTACACGAACAACATTATCAACTTTCAAATCTGATAACGTTCAAGCACGCCTGATCACTTTTGCCACTTTCGCCACTTTCGCTTCGTAATAATGGCCGACAGTGAAAGCGTATCCCACCTCGAAGTATGTTCCGAGTGCGTTTATAGTTTTGTAATGAATCTGAAGGCACAAAACATGTCAGGATACACGTGTTTTTTTTTAGGATAAATCTTCCCTTTTAGGTGATGGCGACGCGCACTCGCTACACTTCCGCTACACAACGTCCAACTCCTGCAGCCAGCTTATGCTTAAGATTGGCGCGCACACACACCAGGGTATACTGAAAACCGGAAACGAAATTTGTCTTTAAGGAGAACAAGTTGCCTGTTGGCATATTTCTTTTCTGTTTTTAAATTAAAATTTCTTATAGCTGGATACACGTTAGGGGCAAAGGAGTTGAAGATAAAAGCGAAGATTGTTTTATATTCTTTATTTTTTTAAATTTATTCTCTTAGGTTTCGAATTTTCTTTAAAGTTTCGTTTTTCTCGTACGTGGACTTCTCGTAACGCTCGGGGCTGACTATCAGAAAGATTCCCGAGCGTGTGTGCGGGGCTAAATGGTCACGAGAGCGCTTGAGAGGTGTTAGAAACACCAGTATTTTATTATATATTATTTATTATTATTATTATTATTATTATAAGCAAGGGCACGGTGGAGTATATCTTCACCATGAGCATAGTATGTTTCAAATTTGCCAAAGAATCGTGCAAGCTATACAGCAGCTTTTAAACTAACAGCCAAGATTGTGAAAAGGCCTAAGAACAATCGTGCTGCAGCGAGGCAGTTAGGACTCGACGAAAAATGTATTTGGCACTAGAGGAAATGTATGCAGAAATATATGTACGAAATTAAAATTTTTTTTCCACTCAAATGTGTATTACTTTTATTGAAGTGTACATGTATAAGAAAACTGTTTTTAGATTACCGACTGCGTGTGTGGTGGTGCGGGGGGGGGGTGCAGCATATCAGTCAGAGATTTTACATGTATATTAAATTTTTGCTGCTGCGGCGTTACTGCCGAAAATTACGGTACTATTTATTTTGAATTCATAAAAGGCCAAAAATTAAAATTTTCAAGGAATAATGTTTTTTTTTACAATTTGCAAGCTGAATAAATTTTATTTTGAATTAAAATTCATTTTAATATTAAGATTCTATTAATGCACCAGGTAAACGTTAAATCTTTAATTTTCATTAAGAACTTTGCTTAATTAATCGAAGAAAGTGACTTTATTTCAATTTTGTAAATAAGCAAAATTTAAGTTTAAAACGCTTTTATTTTCATGGTACACCGATAACAATCCTGATCAGTTTCTTTAATAATGTGAGGGGTTAAAAGATAACTCTGTAAAGATAAAAGATAAAGACATTTTTCATTTACTGTAATGAACCTAAGAAACTGACAATTTTTTTTAGTTATACAATTAAACAAACGTCACGAGTAAAAGCTTTCACTTTCTTTTTATAAACATACAAAAATTTTGAATACACTTTCACAAAAGATATGTTAAATCAAAAATAAACTTTTTATTTAATAACATCTAAGAAACAGGTCAGTTTGAAAGTTTTAATAGATAAGCAAACATGTCTTAAACGTTTTTATTTTCAGTGTATACATGAAACAAATTCATATACAGACTTAAAATTAACTTTTTTATTTATTGAAATTAAAATGATGATCGAAAAATAAATTTAATAATGAAATACAGTTAATTCTC
>JAHWFO010054259.1:47190-78670 GCA_023313115.1 Rhysida immarginata
TTCAAATTCGGACCCACATTGTATTAAAAGAAAATGTTCATTCTGGTCACCTCTGTCTTTGCTTACAGTTATACACACTTTTTCAGAATCACCCTGTATATAAAAACAGTATAATACAGATTATGATTTATAATCTATATACTTGGAGTTTAAAATACTATACTCCTGTATTATGTGATCTCCCCCCTCTCAACTTTATATCTTTCTCAAAACATTTTGCATTATACATGAATAATAATGATATTTCTCGTTATTTGCAAAAATCTTTACGTAATATCAGAGTTTCGTAATATCAGAGAAAGACAAAAAATAGAAAATTTTTATCTTTTATTGTTATTCTGTGTTCTGGACAAAATAATCCATTATCATGGTTTGTTTACTCTTAACAATTAATTTTTTTGCTTACATAATCGTTCCATTTATATAAGTAATTTAGCAATTCATCCAAAGCATCATCTTAATAAGAAAAACGATCTTAATTCATTCAATACGGTATGCGCACGCATCCTTTAAGAAAATACACTAAAAAAAAATTGCACGTTTACATGCTCAATTTCTTATTTGCACGCATCCTTTAAGAAACTTTTTTATTTGCGTGCCTCGATTAGATTTATTAATTAATGCATGGCTGAAATGCAGTAGCCGAAAATATCGATGTTCAAAAAGTTTCGGCCATCGAATTTTTGATGCTTTTGCACCATCGATGTTTCATTTCGATTTTCTTAAATCCTTTGGAAATCATTATCTATTGATATTGAATAAGTGTTTATGTTAATGTATTGTAATGAAGGAGCACGTAAATATACTGGGACGTTTATTATTTCCAAATAATATATGGATTTAGAAATTACAAAAACTTGATGTTTTGCTTATTAACAGTTACGATGTTTGGTTGCTGATTAAACATCGATGTTAGTTTTTCTGACGTCGCCTATCAAAATTTCTAATGTTTATTAAGTCAAAAAATTATCACCGTATATTGTTTAACTTATAAAAGCAAATTATCCGTATTTGTAGCTTTTGTAAAGAGTTTCTCAGTATGAAATTCAAACTATCTCTTCACGTTTTCATCCGATCACATTGTTATCCAGTTGAGCCTGACGCCATAGTTGGCAATGGCTTCTGGGATAGCAGTGGCTGTGGAAGTTCTTAAAAAGTTAATTTCTGTGTAATTTCTTACGTTAACAAACAATTCTGAACTGTAATATTAAAAATATTCGTTTAAAAATAAAGGATGTGATCATTTTTACAGGTTTATTATGGAAAATTGCTGATCTTGTACTTAAGCTTAAAATGGAGTGGTTTTTAAAGGGAGGAGGGAAAGTAAGGCCAAATTTTTTTTTTCCAAATCTGGAATTACGATTTTGACACCTTATTTTCGTAAAAAAAAAAAACTCTTTTTTTTTTTATTTTAAAAACCTTGTTTTAACCAAAAAAATTGCCAAAAAGTTTTCGTAATAACCGTATTTTCATAAAAAAATGTTCGTATTATTGGGGCAATTTTACGTGTAAATTACATCGGTGGGGTCGGGCCAGAAAATAATTTCGTGTTAAACAGGATTTTGTATTAAGAGAGTTCGTAATAAGCAGGTTAGAGTATATTTCATTTCCATTTTGTGTTGAAGTAAGTAAGTGAGACATTTTAAATAGCTAAAATATGTGGTCAATTATTAGAAATATAAAATGCCCTCATTTTTTTTTTCCAGTATTAGTGATCGTCCCTACACTGTCCTCTTTTTTTCAATATTCGTGGTCATCCCTTTCTCTGGCTAATTGACTTGTTTTTCAACTGTTATTATTTAATGTCACATAATAAGTCCCTCATCAACATCAATCCATGATTCAGGACTTCCACAAGGTTCAGTTCTTTCCCCACATCTATTTAACTTACTTATAAATGACCTACCAACCTCTCTATCCCTCAGCCTCTCGTTATTGTATGCTGATGATGTCACTCTTCTTTTTTCTGACTCGTCTATTCTTCATCTTACCACCAATATTGATCAAGCCCTCTATATATTAAGTGTATGGTACTCAGCCAGTTCATTATTTCTTAATGCTAATAAAACTAAATTTATGCTTTTTTTTTATCTGCAGAACAAAGAAAAATATACCTTTGGGGCATGCATTGTGTTGCGTTCGAAACACATGTGGCGACACTTCGTTGTTTCGTTGATCGAATAATCAGAAGGCTTTTTGATGTGGATAACTTAATTTTAATTTAACTGAATAGACTTAGATAAATAATTACAAAGGATAATACTAATAATAATAAGCGAATGTTCAGAGAGTCTATTAAGTGTTGTCACGTGGCATTGTGTGGATATGGTGTGGAGATGTGAGAGAGGGAGCTTGAGGTGTGTCGTGTGGAGCCTTGAATCCAAGTGTGTTCTGTCTGCAAATCTCCGTCGTATGCCACAGAATCTCTTGTTGTGGTCTCGTTTAGATCTCGCGGCTGCGAGACAGTGGAAGTGCCTTCTGGTGTCGGCTTCAGTCGAAGTAGGAGATCGCCACAGTACTCCCCACCCGAGTACCGGACGGTACAAACAGTTACAAATATTTGGGGTTGAACCGGAGCCATTTGCCTGACCGGGTGGTCACTGGTGCACTCGGTGTCGGGATGAGCAGTTGCGGTGATGGCGTTGCAGTGCTTGGTGTGATGCTGTCAGGTGAATCCGTTAACAAGAAGGCAGGCTTGGTGACACTGATGGTTGACTTACGTCCATTGACTTGGAGGATCTCTAACACCTGGTAGGGGCCATCGTAGGGTGGAGTCGGGGAGGGTTTCACCATGTCGTTATCAGACTTGGTTTTCCGACTCCTGATGTATGCAGTTGTAATCTTGGATACTGTGCCTCTTGAAACACCAAACATTTCAGACACCTTGGTTACAGAAACACCCACATCAGACAACAATTTGCCCATGTTCGACTTCTGTTAGTTCAGCCATATTGCACTAAAAACTCAACAGAATACTGCATAGAAACAAATGAAGCTTTTTATCTACTTGCTGAAGGTTTATTCCCAATACTAAATAGGGGTGATAGCAGCACATCACTCAAATTTGCATAAAATTTGCATTTTACTTCAGACATGCATTTTCTGAGGCGTTTCCATATTTTTGTCCAACCCCTGTACATGTTAGATACGTATTTGAAAAAATTGAAGTTACCCGGGGAAGATTTTACTTTGAAGAATAGCCTGGAATTAAGTATGGCCGTGAAAGACTCACACCTTGCAGTAGGCGAACAGCTGATATCCTTTGATATCAAAAGCCTCTACCCTAGTATCCCGCTAACAGAGACATTAGAAGCCCTTCAAGAAATATTAGAAGACAATGACATCCCATTAGAATTAGTTAATGATATCATGATGGTTATGCGATGTTTAGTGTTTAATAATGTCTTCATGTTTAATGGTCTTTTTTACCACATGTCAAATGACACACCGATGGGCAGTAGCATAAGTCCCTTTTTAGCCAACCTATTTATCAGGAAATTAGAAAACGTTGCAATCAGTACTTTCAACTACTTCTCATCGGTGTGGCATAGATACGTCAATGATGTCTTTTGTATTTTTGACTCTTATAAAGAAGATATTACTGAATTCCTTGCGGCCCTAAATGGACTAAATCCATATATTAAATTTACTATGGAAATAGAACAAAACAATGCACACCCATTCCTAGATCTTAAGATCTTGAGACTGGAAGACGGCCTATAATTTGAAGTCTACAGAAAGCCAAACTTTGTCCCTGCCTACATCACAAGTATTTCTAACCACTGTATGGCACACAAACTGGCGGTGTTTCATCACCAAATTTGACGCGCTCTATTTTTACCACTAGATAATGAAGCTAGGGTAAAGGAATTCAATTTTATCTGACCCTGTGCCAAGTTTAACGGTTTTAATAATGACGTAATCGATAAATTAACGTCATTTTAATTAATTTTAATCAACTCGCACTTAATTTTAAACAACTCGCACTTAAAATTAGACAGGATCACTACCTTTGAACAAAAAGGCAAAAAAGATTTTAAAAACTCCTTAGTCCTATCATTTAATGTAAGTTTAAACAAAGGTTTTAGAAAAATCTGTAAGGACTTCAATTGCAAAGTGGTTTATAAGAGCGCAAATACCATAAAAAGTGATTTGAGTTTTATAAAGGACAAAATCCCCATAGATGAAAAAGCGGGCGTATACAAATTGAAATGTGTGTCATGTGATCAGTTTTATCTTGAATCCTCGAAACGTGGTGTTAAAAACCGACTACAAGAACACTTTGCCTGCATTAGAAATGTTAATATAGGAGTGTCAGCTTTCGCCGATCATGTGCTAAACGAGAAACACGATTATTCAAAAGAGTTATTTGAAGTGGTGCACAGTTGCAGTAATCATAAACTATTGTATTTTCTTGAACCTCTTGAAATTGTAAAAAATAAAGCGACTAATAATCTGTTAAACAGGGATGAGGGCCCCATGGCAGTATCTCCATGGCTGCTGTTAACAAAATACCTGACCAAATAAATAAATCATGTAATTCTTTCAGTAGACTAGGTTGGGCGCCCCCCCCCTTCTTTTGAGATTGCTTTATTTTATTTTGTTCATCTTGGTGTTTTTCCTTATTTTGTGTATTATTAAATTTATTATTGCTATTATAAATTGGTTAAAGCTCTAAAAACTTCGATGTTTTTTATCACCATTTATTATAAAGTTGACGACTTTTGTAAGAGGTCAGGGAAAAAAAGATTCGCTTCGCTCTGATTGGCTATTTTGTGCTAGCGAGATTTTATTTTTCTTTCCTCTGTTGTTCGATTGGTTGTATGTTTTTTCTAGTTCTGTATATATATGGGTATTGCCTGTCTGTAAATCACTCACTAATGATGGATTTTTGAAATCCGAAATGTACATCTGAGTCAGTAAAAATTTATCTGTGTGGAGTAGTGTTTTCTGTTTTTCCTTTATTTATACTCATGTAATATTGCTTGATTTTCAGCAGCATAGGGCAAGAATCACCTTTAAAAATTTAACATGGCAAGGAAGCATCTGAGTTGTTGGATAATATCAGGTTTGTGAAAACTTAGTATGGCTTGCACTTTCTCATGAGTGGGGCAGATGCCTTCGAGTGTAATTAGGCATCCCAGGAAGGTTACTGCTTGTTTACCTAGGTTGCATTTAGAGGTGTTTAGTTTTAGGCCATAAGCTTGTAGGCGCTCTAAAATTCGTCATAAATGGAGTATGTGCTCTGCTTCTGAGGTAGAGGTGATTAAGATGTCATCCAGGTATGGTACACAGAAATCCAGGCCACTCAGCACCTGATGGATGTGCCTCTGAAATACCTGACCTGCGTTTCCGAGAAAGAAAGGAATCGTCTTAAACTCGTAGAGTTCGAAAGGCGTGGTGATCGCTGTTTTGGGCACGACGTTGGGAAACACTGGAATTTGGTGGTACGCTGTCTGCAAGTCCAATGTCGAATATATTCGAGAGCCGTTAAGCATCTGTGTGCAGTCTTGAATATGAGGGATAGCGTAGCGGTCTGGAATGGTCACGGTGTTTTGGGCTACATGGGTGCTACATGGGCGCCAATCACCATTTGGTTTGCGTACCATGTGCAGGGGGCTAGCCCATGGGCTTTTTGATGGGCGTGTGGTGCCCTGAGTGAGGAGTGCATCAAACTCCTTGCGAGTGGCTTTCAGAGAGTCGGCCGAGAGGAGGCGGGGTTTTGAGAATACCGGTGACCCGACAGTTTGGATGTGATGATAAACGGCTGGGTCTTGGATCAGCTCGCTGAGGATGGTTGGGTTCAAAAGAGATGGGATTCTTTTAAAGGTTTGTGATAAGGGCTGTCTCCTTGCACAAGGGAGAGGTGTGCGATATTTACGGTTGGTTTCGAGGTACAACCCGCGGACTTCAATTTCATGGTGGCGTCAATGAGGCAGTTGTTTCTCACGTCCACCAGGAGGTTGAAGTTTGCGAGGAAGTGTGCTCCTATTATGAGTTGCGTTACGTCAGCAAAGATAAAATCCCATTGGAAGACTTGACATTGGTTGAGGGTTAGGCTTAAGCGCTTAATACCGTATGTCTGAGCTGTTGGCAGCATAGAGAACCAGTTGGCTCGCCTGCATGGGGGGATTTTTGCAGTCTCTGGGTATGACAGAGACGTCTGCACCAGTGTCTATTAGGAATTTTTGTCCAGACATAGGTTCTGTTAGAAAAAATCTGTCTACTTGGCATTCACCACCTGCGGCAGCAGGTGGCCGCCCTGTTAGTTTCCCGAATTTCGGAAAGAACGGGGGAGGGGAGGGGTTGCATTTTCGTGCCTCCTCTCCGAATCGTGCGTGGTAGTAGCACATTTTTTATGGTTTATCATGTTTTGGGGGGGTGTTGCGAGCGATTCTGGGTCGGTCAACGTGGGCGTCTGAGAGATAGCGCACGCTGGCGGCGAGGTTCGTCTAGTCTTGTGCTTAATTTTTGCACGTGTTTTGCCAATTATTGAAGTTGCTGTTGCAGCGTTGCAATGTCGCCAGGTTTGATAGCCACGCGGGAGATTTTTTGTGGGGGGGGGGGGCTAGATTCTCTGCTCCCTCGACGGGCATGTTGTTGTGTAATGTTTGCCAGGAAAAAAATGAGGGGGGCAGCTGTGTCTAGCACTAGACATGGCTGATTTGTTTCTTGGCAACGTTAAGTCGCGCGGTGTGAGAAATGGTGATTGCACCTACGTTAACAGGAGTCGGGTCGTTGCGTCGATCTAGTGTCGATGGCCCTTGAGTGGTTGTTGCTTTCCTCCTTGGTTGGCGTGGTCGGTAGCAATGTCGTTTCCCAGGTGGTTGTTGGTGCAGGATGAAATGAGCTGGAACGATGGTGGCTGGCTGTCTCAAGTGGTGGACGCTGGTGTGACTTGAACTGCAGCTGCTGGCACAGGATGAAGTGGTGGCTGCTGTGCTGTCTGAAGCTGTGGTCGATGGTACGGGATGAAGTGCGGCTGTTGCATTGTCCGTGGCTGTGGTTATCGGCACAGGATGAAGCGATGGGTTCTTCTCCATGTGGTCGCCTGCTGTTCTTTGTTGATCATGTCCGGGTCACCATTAAGTGGGGCACGCATTGTGTTGCGTGCGGAACACGACATGTGGTCGCCACATTTTGTTGTTTCGTTGATCGAATAATCAGAAGGCTTTTTGATGTGGATAACTTAATTAAATTTAACTGAATAGACTTAGATATATAATTACAAAGGACAATACTATTAATAATAAGTGAATATCCAGTGAGTCTATTAGGCATTGTCACGTGGCATCGTTAGATACGTGTGGAGACGTAAAAAAGGGAGCTCGAGGTGTGTCGTGTGGAGTCTCGAATCCAAGTGTGTTCTGTCTGCAAGTCTCTGTCGTATGCCATAGAATCTCTCATTGTGGTCTCGTTTGGGTCTCGTGGCTGCGAGATCGCCACATACCATATATTCTCGAGTGTATATCGCAAAATTTTGTACCCAATTTTGAGTGGAAAAAACTGGGGTGCGACGTTTACTCGAGCTTAGCCAAAAATTCCTGTCGATGGGCTGCCTATCGATGTTGATATAGTTTCTTATGTTACCAGCTTTTACTATGTTTGATTGAATAACAAACAAGATATTATATTTTACTTAAACTCTATTAAATTAAATTAATATTTATTTATTATTGTTAACAGTAACAACCTATAGAAATTAGTTGCTAATTATTTATCTTTGGGTTAGTTGAAAATATGGAGAAAACTAACTTCGATGATGATACATATATAAACACTGCTTCTCTTCTCAAGCCGCCATTTTGAATAAATTAATGAACACTGCCATTCTTCCCGTAATTTTCCCACTTAAATTTTATTAAATTAATATCTATTTATTATTGTTAACAGTAATTACCTATAAAAATCTTTGGATATTTGTAAATATCACTAAAAATATTGAGGAAACTAACTTTGATGGAGATTGAAATACAGCTTACTTCGCATGCCGCCATTTTAAATAAATTAACGAACACTGCCATCAGAGAGAACACAATCTAGAAGGAAAGCCTGTGCACTGAAAATTCATTCAGTGATGCCGTTAGGCAAAATCAGGGTGGCGCAGCGCCATGCTGCCCCTCGACCCGCCACGCTGCCCCTCGACCCGCCACGCTGCCCCTCGACCCGCCACGCTGCCCCTCGACCCCGCCACGCTGCCCCTCGACCCCGCCACGCTGCCCCTCGACCCCGCCACGCTGCCCCTCGACCCCGCCACATGGCCCCTCGGCTCACCCACGCCCCCCTCGGCGCTGCACAAACTCAAGAAACTGAATCCAATAAATGCCAACAGTGTGCGGCTTAAGTCCATCTTGGATTTTAACAATAAGTATTTTTTTGTGTGTTGGAAACAATGAAGGATGGATGATCAGCCTGACCCCCGATGATCAAGTGATTTTTGAGTGCCCTGGCCTGTCTCTCGCTGGCCTTGATACTATCTCTATGATGTCCGTACCTATTGAAAGCGATAAAGTGAACTCTTCCATTTCACCTTACAGTGAGAGAACTCTACTCTTCGTGCTTTTTTTTATCCTCCGTGCTGACAAGTCTAGCCTTTTGTATTCGTGTGCGGTGATTTCCTGTGGTCGCTTTACTGTCAAAACAAACCGCTTCGTCCGCGAGAAGAAATATTCCTCAATAAGCTTTCACGTTTAAATTAGCATTAATAAAATGTTGAGGGGATAATACAGATCAACTGTATAAGGTATAAAGTTTAAAAATCTTAATGCAATCATTATTCGCAATTTTATCCTGCAAAAATAGTGCATAAATTGTTGAAAAATATATGAAGGTGGGCTGAAAAGTAATGCCTCCATGGCTGTAACTTTTTTATTTTTTAAACGATTTTCAAAATTCTTTTTGTATCTGATACTCACATTTCTCCTCTATGTAATGCACTATTCACTTTTCGGCATAGTCCCCACCCCTTTCCACGCATTGTACCAACGCTTGACTAGTCGGGTGAACCCGTCGGAGAGGAATTCCCGGGGTTGTCGTCAACACGAGGATTGAATGGCAGCTTTGGATCCTCTTCTGCAGCACGATAACGCCCGTCCGCACACGATCGCCACACATCAGAGGGGTTTGCAGCGCCTACAGTTTAAAGATGAAAAACTGCAGTTCAAAAATGAAAGACTTTGCACCTAGCGACTTTCACCACTTCCCAAAGAGGAAAGAGCACCTTAAGGGGCATGAGTTGCGTTCTGACGACGAGATGAAACCTGCCGTTCGGTCTTAGTGTCGACAACAACCACGGAATTCCTCTCCGACGGATTCACCCGACTAGTCACGCGTTGGTACAATGCGTGGAAAGGGATGGGGACTATGTCGAAAAGTGAATAGTGCATTACATAGAGGAGAAATGTGAGTATCAGATACAAAAAGAATTTTGAAAATCGGTTAAAAAATAAAAAAGTTGCAGCCATGGAGGCATTAATTTTCAGCCCACCCTCGTACTTTAAGAACTATTGAGGACTGTACCACCAGATGACATCTTTTTGTGGCATCACAAAGTAAGGAAGAGATTAGTCTAGAAGAAATTAGAAAGCCTTAATGTGCCCTAATCGCACACAGATTCCGAAGTTAGCATTATGCCTTAAAAATATAATGTAGGTCACTGAAATGCATGTACGTTTATTAACTTTAAAGTACCGGTAAGCATTTAGCTCCATTCACTGCCACTTTCCGACGTTCTGTGCCCCTTTCAGACATTCAGTGCCCCATTGCCTTCGAGCACGCCATGCTGCCTTTTGTTTCTGTAGCCATCATCGTCATTCATTGTTACATCATTATAAAAAGCCATTGGTTATCGTAATAATATTGACCCCCCCCCCCTTTTTGTGGTCATAAGTGAAGTTTTTGGTGACATTGAGGATGAGAGTTTTGAAGAGTTTTGATAGTTTTATATGTAATTAAACTTGTTTCAAGATGGCATTTATTTTGTTTGTTGTGATCTTTAAGTGATGTACCCTAATTTTTCGATTATAATGCGCACCCTTTAAACCTACATGAATAGTAAAAAATTTGACTATAATGCACACTCGGGTATAACATGTACGATGTCGTACATACCAGTACTCGAAAATAAAAAAAAACTTACAGTAGTTATTATAATTGCCCTTTTGAGTTGCTTAATGGTAAAAAAAAAAAAAAAAAAAAAAAAAAAAAAAAAATTAAGAAATGGTTTTTCTAAAATAAATTTTTATTAATATTACAAATTAAAAAATCAAACTACCTAATAACAATTAAAATCCAAAGAAGCCTTCGTCTTCACTATAGGAATGAAATAGTTCCATCCATTCAGCTGGTTGCGCTGCAATTTGCAGTGGTGGTTCTTGAAATGGAGGCTCTTGCATAGGCTGTTCTTATGCTGGCGACTCCACTTCTTCGATCGCTTCATTTTCTGGAGGCAAAAGCTTTGCTTTCCGAAACTCATTCACGATCATATTTACACTAATCTTCTGCCATGCCTTGTCAACCCAATTTCATACTTCTGCAAAAGATGCCCTGCACATTTTTCCTGACTATGTGAAAGAATGCATTCCATTTGCATCCACTCTTCCCACAATGCTCTTATTTCCGTTTTAAAGCCCAGATTAACATAAATGTCTAATGGCTGAAGTAATTTCGTCATGCCGCCAGGAATTATTGCAATGTCTGTGTTTATTTTTTTAAATGTATTTTTAACGTTTTCCAATGTATGTGCCCTAAACGAATCCATGACTAAAACAGATTTCGGGTTAAAAAAAAATCCACCTTTACTCCGACGAAATACTTCTTCAATATACGGTAATTTATCATCTTTTCTCCATCCATCCATCCCTTATCATTTCATTTCACAAGTGCAGACGTTGGGAAAATTCCCCTTGGTGCAGTTTTTCTTTTAAATATAAGCATTGGCTTCAATTTCTTGCCATCAGCTGAACATGTTAGCACAACTGTAAAATTAGTCTTTTCATTACCTGTAGTAACGATGTTGATGTAGTCTTCCCCTCTCGTGTCTACTGTTCTATTCAGTGGAGCGTCAAAACTTAATGGCACTTCATCCATATCGAAAATGTTTTCGTCGCTTATTCCAGATCGTATTTCCTTAACATATTCACAAAAGCGGGCCATTTTTTCTGCGTGATCTGAAGGAATCGCTTGGCCCACTGTCGTATGGTAGCGAACGCTTAAATTATTCCGCTTCATGAATTTAAAGACCCATGTGGGACTTGCCGTGAACGTTTTCGCACTGATTTTTAATTCCTCAGCCACACGCCGTGCTTGCAAGCGAATTTTAACGGTGCTTATTCCTCTACCTTCCGAACGGCAGGATAAAACCCGATCCAATAGTTTTTCTTGGAGATGAGAATGTTTCGCCTTCTGCCCTCGTTCGGTTCTCTTAGTACGGGGAAGCTTCATTAATGAATGCTTGGTGTTTCTCCATTCCCGCACAGACATTTCGCCTACATTAAATTTCCTACCAGCTGCTCTGTTTCCAATTTGTTCGGCTTCTTGAACAACTTTCAACTTAAAACTTGCCGAATAGCTACAACGTTTAGTAGAGTTCAAAATGATCTGAACTCATTAGAGTTAATGATGCGATCTTAACTTAAAACTTGTATAAATAAATTGTGAGACTAACAGGAAGTAGAACCACCCCAGAAATAGAATCGAAATCACGTGATCCAATAAAAACGCTTCTTATTCAAAGGCTGTGGTCAAAATTGTCTAACTACGAAGTTAGATGCATCAGGACCGGGCTCCTGATTGGCTAACAGCTCTACAGTGACAACGGTGGACATGGGCGGAGCAATGGCCATTTCTTCTCCTTCAGCTTTCACTAGTTTTCAAACGGAATTTTTCTTTTGTTTGCAGCTGAAAACAACTTATGAAGATTATTTTTTACGTTATTTTTCACGATGATGCCAAAGGGCATGAAGTTGACAAGGGAAAGGAAGGTGTTCGCAATATTAGTGCTCGAAAACAAAGGGCAGCACAGAAGTTTGAGAAACTGTGCAATTTCTCGATTCTAATTTGTCAATGATATTAGTTGCTTCGGACGATTTTTCTATGGTTCTACTGGATAGATTTTTATGATCTTGGCCATTTTATAAAGATCTTAACCTAATAAAGACTCAGCTGTTGGAATTTTTTGAGGAAAAAAACAAAAAAAAAAATTGTGAGAAAAAACAAGACAGGAACTCGAATTCGAAAGTAAAAAGTTATATAGATCATTATATAAAATTAAATAATTATAATAGAAATGTTTTGGCAACAGCATTTTCATGAAAAACCCTTATCTTTCCAATGGTGTAAAGGAAATTTTTCTATTTCCAACGGTTCAGCTGAAAATTAGACCGTAATGAAAAATATGGATCTCTGTAAATAATGGGGCTAAAGGGTTAAACTTGGCATCCTTTGAACACTTATGGCATGTATAATCACCATGGAAAATTTCATTCAAATCTGATCATTGGATTTTTAAAAACGCGTTTTCTCATCCCTGATGCACCTTTAAAAATATGAATCCCGAGTCTAACACGTACTTGAGTACAACGCGCAGGGCTTCTTGTAAGTGTTTTTGACTGCAAAATGGTGCGTGTTATTTTTGAAAAATTAGGATAATTAGCATTATCAGTTATGATGATCTGGTTTAAATTTAAGGGGGAAAAAAATTTTGTACCAAAATTTTCTCTAAATTTGGGGATGTGACTTATAGTCGAGAATATACGGTAAGTGATGCATAACGGTTAAGAGAGATAATAAGCCTTCATTGGATGTTAACAATCAGCGATTTTCCTGTTGTTGGAAACAATGAAGGTTGGATTGTTCTAGCACCCTGTTGGTCAGATGACTTTTTCGCTTCCAGGCCTTGTTATGTCGTAGGCCTCGTTTTCTACGTGAATGATGTTGCAAGAACATCACTTCCGCGTAAAACTTCACGTTGACTCGTACAGTTCACGGAGCGACGTGCACGATGCGAGTGACGTTTCCATTTAGTCATTCACGTTGCCTCGCACGGAAAAAGGTGGCGAGTTCGATGTGAAACTCTGCTTTCCCACATTAGCGTTTACGCGAGTTTGATTTTTTATTTCAATCCCTGAAAATAGCCAAATTGAACATCAAAAAGTCTAAATATATATCTGTATAAATAAATATATATAAATATTATTAACACATATTAATATATAATTATAATTTTTATAGAAATGCCAAATATATCTATTCCCCAATTAGTATGAGTATCGATGAAGACACAGGCATTTAGTGAAAGTGGCATTGCTGAAATCATCACTAAGCATTTTTCTCAGTTATTTGATATTTCAGGACTTGAAATTAAAGAAGAAGAATCATCTTCAAATACTAACTTAGTACTTAATTACCCTCTGGAAAGAGAGGAATTATGGTTGGCCTTTAACGACCGAAAAAAATCAACAGACACGGATGGACTACTATCATTAATTTTGAAGAGAGGTGGTGAATTACTTTTCCAACCACTTTTTATTATATTTCAGAAGTGCTTGACAGAGGATATTTTCAAACCTTCTGGAGAAGACCGATCACGACACCTATCTATAAAAGTGGTGATATTCATAATGTCAAAAACTATCTTCCTATTTCTCTATTTTGGCTAATTTACTTGAATTTATTATGACCGTTAGATTAAGAAAAGTTATTGATCCATGGATATCTGAATATCAATATGGATTTTAAAAAATGCACTCCACTGAAATGAACCTGGAGTAAAACTAATCAAGCCATTGAGCAAACTACCCAAATTTATTGCATTTATATCGACATCTCGATATAATTTAGTGCTTCCCACATGTTTGGGCCACTCAAGGAGGCAATGGGTTGACAGAAACTCCATTCAGATGAAGAGATGCAGCAGTCGGTGCACGGGTGTCTGCGCAGCCAACCAAAAGAATTTTTTTTCAAGAGGAATCTATGCAGTTTGTAAAAGCTGGAAGACATACACTGAATGACCAATTTATTAGAGACATGTTGTATTTATTAGAGACATGTTGAATTTATTACAGACATTAGAGCGAGAACTGCCTGAATACGTGCTGGCATTGGATTCAACAAGGTGTTGAAACTGTTGCGGAGGAATAGCAGCCCAGGCTGACATCACAGCGTCCTGTAATTGGTGCAGGTTGGACGGTAGCGTGGGAAGGCATAAGACCGTTCTCTCCACTTCATTCCATAAATGTTCGATCGGGTTGAGATCGGGCGACCAAGCTGGCCACTGAAGCAGGTGGAAGTCCGTGTCATGTTCCTCGAACCAGTCCAAGACCATTCGAGCACGTGACAAGCAGCATTTCCTCCTGAAACTGTCCATCACCACCAGGGAACACAGTCATCATGAACGGGTGCACCTGATCGGCAACAATGATCAGATAGTGTGTCGCATTCAGGGATGTGTCTACGGATATCAGAGGACCCAGTGTGTTTCAAGAGAAGACACCCCAGATCAGCACTCCTCCTCCATCCGCCTGTACGGTTGTCTGCTGACAGGATGGGTCCATGGCCTCGTGCTGTCTGCGCCAGATGCGCAGTTTGCCGTCTGCATGCTGAAGTAGGAACCACGATTCTTCGAACCAGGTGACTTTCTTCCACTCATCCAGTGTCCAGTGGTGATGCCTGTGTACTCATAGCAGACGCGCTTTTGTATTTTGCAGTGATAGCGACCGTAACCGTACTAGCCGCCTGTTGTTAAACTCAGCTTGGTGCAAGGTGCACCAAACCCTGTACTCTGAAATGGGTTTGGATGCTCCCTCATTGAACTGCGCTGCAATTTGTTGGGCTGTTCCCGTCCTGTTGTTGTGGATGATTCGGGCCAGTCGCCGTTGGTCTCCTTCATCCACGGCCCTGTTTCGTCCGGAGTTGTTTGTTGGAGTTTGTTTTTTGGCATAACTGCCATTCACGGAATACCTTGACACCATTGCACGAGAAAACCCGAGGAGGTTTGCGGTTTGCGAAATGCTCAACTGCGCCCGTCGAGCTTCAATGATCATGCCTCGATCAAAGTCGGTCAAATCCTTGGATTTACCCATATTCAGTCCACTTCTGCTGCTGATTGCAACTTGTGATCCAATGCATCCCTTTTATACATGGCTTCGGCCCATTTTTTGGGTGTCACTGGGAGGCCGTTCCATTTTCGGTAAGAGATGTTTCTAATCAATTGGTCGTTCAATGTATATTGAATGTAACGGAGATTATGTAGAAAAATAATACAGTTGTTTTTCACGTTTGCTCAGTAATTAAAAGTATAAAAAAAGTTTTGCTGTTTTCATTTGACTCACCCTCGTATTAATCTTAATATAGTTAGTTCTTTGGTTAAGATAAGATTTCAAAATTTCAAGAAATTTCCCTACTCCAACAAATCCTTCCAATTTATCTAGGAGTTTTTGGTGGGAAACCTTGTCAAAGGCTCTTGAGGCTTCAACTGTTGCAATATTTTGCGTCACAACTCGTTGTGCCTGACCCGGTCGAGGGGCATCTGATGCTGCTGTCGTACCAGTTTTGAACTTCAACTCTATTCATAAACTTGTCGCTGTGACAAACATGCATCACCATATTGAAGCTTCATTCTTCTATGAATTTCAATAGATTTCACACCTTCACTACTCAAAAATTGGATAACTGAACGCTGTTCTTCTTTGGTGCATGTTTGAAGTGGGGCGGCCATCTTTAAACTGCTGCTGTGATGTTGTTTGCTTGTCTCTACTTTCCAGCCATCTACTGGATATTCCTACAACTCATTTTTAACGAATCTGCAGACTTAAAGCACGGCAGGGCGAAATTTGGATTTTTAATTACAATTTTGCGGTGTTCATTTGACTCACCCTTGTTATACAGCGTGGTTATTAAATAAGGTCTCTTGCTCAGAGCCCTCTAAAGACCAATCTAATGAACCGATTGTGATGCAAATTGAAATGTAGGCTATTCAGACCATGGGGGAGAGAATTCCGGAAAGAAAAAACTTAGTGCAAATTTTCATCACCAGGGGAAAATATGGTGCTGTGGAATAACAAATGGAGATTTAAAACTATTTTTATTGTTTTAAACAAGCAGGCAAGGTTTTTGTTTGATTACAGCATATGTTCAATATGTTCGCCCCTTGCATCAGTGACATGTTGGAAGCGTAGCACAGCATGATCAAGTGTTGTATGAAGCGTCTCCCGGGTGAAGTATGAGACATGTCGTCTAATGCTGGCTTTCAGTTCAGGCACAGTCCGTACACTTTGTTGATAGACCCGATCTTTCAAATATCCCCAGAGCCAAACATCGCACGGGTTCAAATCCGGAGAAAGTGGAGGCCACACATCTGGAAAATTTCTAAGTCTAATGCTGATCTTGGAGATCATACGATCATCTCCAAAGTTGGCACGAAGCAGTTCTTTCACTTGTCGACAAATAATGAGAAGGTGCTCCATCTTGCATGAAGACAGTGGTTTCCAAACATCGTCGTTCTCGCAAGGCAGGAATCACATGCTGTGAAAGAAGTTCACAGTACCGAGCACTTGTCACAGAACATCTTACAGGACCTCGTTGTATCACTTCCTCATAGAAAAAGGGGTCTGAAATAAAATCAGCGATGAATCCATACCACACAGTCACATATTCAGAATGCAAGGAATTTTCATGTTGAGTGGGATCTTGAGGTTTTAGCTGTTGTGCCAGAAGGATCTTGTAAGGATACCAATGCAGAATGGACCGCAAGACCTTTCACACCGTGGACAATGGGATGGATAATTCACTTGCTGTTGCTCGAGCACTTGTTGCAGAATGTTGAGAAGAGGAAACTCTGTCCACCACTGCAACAGCCACGTCCTCAACAACTTCGTCTGCTATCTTGCGCAGTCCTCTTCTTGGTACGATAGCCAAATCGCCAGTCGATTCCAATTTCTTTATCATCTTTCGCTATCCAGTCGACATGGGCCCTTTTCACAGTCCTTTTAGACGACGATATGCTCGCAATGCAGCTAGACTGCTGCTATCATTCTGATAAAAAAACTTTAGCAACAGTGCGCGTTCTTTCTTGCTTAAAACCATGATCTTTCGTGAAAGCTTTTTGCTAAACATAATGAATGAGTGTATCAATCCATTCCATTCTGAGTATGTTAACTTCCTAATTTGCATAAACTTTCTGCTAATAAGGCCGATATTGAGAACGAACATATGCTATAATCAAATAAAAACTTTGCCTGCTTGTTTAAAACAATAAAACTAGTTTTTAAATATCCATTTGTCATATCCATTTGCACTAATTTTTTCTTTCCGGAATTCTCTCCCGCATGGTCTGGATAGCCTACGTTTGAATTTGCTTCTCAAACAGTTCATTAGATTGGGCTTTAGAGGGCTCTGAGTAGGTGAACTTGTTTTATAACCACCCTGTACATAAGGAAGGATATAAACAAACAATAGGAATCCCTGAGGGTAGTCTATTGGGACCTTATTTATTTATAATATTTATAAATGAGCTTGCATATAAATGAAAAATTTATAATAATAATCTTCTTTATGCTGATGACATAAAATTATCAAAAGAAATCAACTCACATATTGAGAAAATGAGCTACAGTTTGATGTTGACAGCTTATGCACTTTGTATAAAAAAATGGATTAAAATGATGACACTTACAAAGAAAATCAACCCCATTTTCTTTCATGATAAAGGAGAAAAATAATAAGGTATTTCAAATTAAAGACTTGGGAATGATTATTGATAGCAAATGCTTATTTGGACCCCAAGTGGATGGAGTTATTACCCGGGCACTACGGCGTGTTGGGCTTATTGGCAGATTGAGAAGATATATTAGGAATAAAGAGGTTTTTGTGTATCATATTAAAAAATATGAAAAAATGATGTATTCATTGTTTGGATGATTTGGATAATGATTTTTTAATTGTTCCTGCCCCCCCCCCCTTTTTTTTGTATTGTGGCTTTATGTATTTCAGTCCAGCCTTGGTAGCGTAAGTAGTTTCGGATCTCGATTTCCCTTCAGGAATAAACGATTTCATTCATTCATTCAACATTATAATATTTCAATAATCTAAACAGTTATTTATGATAATATTAAATATTAAAAAATATTTTTATTTATGATAATAAATTCTAATATTAGTAATAATAATAAGAATAATATAAGAATAATAATAATACATTTATTGCCCATAAAGATGGAATACAATAATATTCAAAAGATAAAAACCTTAAAGAGAATTCTCAACAAATAATTTTATAAGATGTAAATTGAAATGTTTTACAATATTTAAAATTATATTTATGATGATATTTATGATATTTTTTATGAAATAGAATATTTATTATTTAAATATTTTAAAGAAATTAAAAAATTTATGTGAATTTACGCACTACTCATCCATGTTACAAAATAATATGAATAGTTAAAGTAAAGAAACATGGCTTGCTCTATGCATTTATTTATTTTAATGTACTATATGTACATTTAAATGTGCAGTGTTTTTAGTTAAGGCCCTACAGAACCAATTTAAGTAATTGAAATATTATTGTTAATGCATAGCCTATAACAATAAAAGAAAGCACTGATCATTGTTATAGGCTATTGTCAATGAATCGGTTTTTTCGTGAGGCAACGCGAGTTACTGAATTATGACCACCACGTAGGTTTACGTAAATACAGTTGTGTCCATTCACAGGAGTAGGCGGAGCTAATAAACCTGCCTGTTGGAAGACATATAAAGATAGTTTCAGAGGAACAGTTCGTACAGTAGTAGTCACCATCATGGGTAAAGCACGTGACCTAACAGACCTTGAAGAAGGTATGATTGTCAGATACCATGCAAAAGGCAGCAGCATTTCGAAAATCGCAGCTTTCTTGAAGTGTTCGCATAGTGCCATAGTGAAGGTTATAATCAATGCAAGAATGGACAAGATGTGCATTCCTGGTGTGCAAACTGTAGGGGAATACGGGTTGTTAATAACCGGGGTGAGCAGCGCTTGCAACGGCTGGTTAAGAGTGATCAACGCGCTACTGCCCAAAGGAACGAGGAATGTACCAGAAAGCTATTGAGAACAACTGTGCAACACATATTGTTGTGTTTTGGCTTCTGCAGTAGATGTCTGGGCGATCTTTGGCCCTAGATCAGTGGAAAAGGTTGAATTTTCTGATGAGTTGTGTTTTCTACTGCATCGTATCGATGGGCGCTGGCACAATTGTTGGGAGACATCAGAGAAATCAAACTACCAGAAATTGGAGGAGGCAGTGTAATTGTCTGGGGCATGTTTTTTGTGGCAAGTTTTGGGTCCATTACTTTCTCTGAAAGGTATCATCAATAGCTGTGCATACTTACCGAAACTTGAAGTTTGTTAAGTATATTTCTCTTGGCTTCTAGGTGCTCCCTAAGAAAGGTTTTTATTTTTTCTTTCTTCCTTTCCATTGTAGTTTATTTTTAAAATTCAATTTACCTGGAGCTGAATGGGATTTCTGCCGACCAGGTTCATCCCTATATGGCTTCTTAATGCCACATGCCCAAAATTTGCCGTGCATGGTTCGAGGAGCATGAGGATGAGTTCCACTTACTATCCTGGCCTCCAAACTCTCCAGATCTTAATCCTTGCCAGAATCTGTGGGAACATCTGGATCGACTCGTCAGGCAGCGAGACCCCCCACCCCAGAATCATCATGAGTTACGTGATGCTCTGCTGTTTGCATGGACACAGATTCCACATCCACGCACATATTGAGTTCATGCCCTATGCGTAGCTGCTGTTTTGGCAGCAAAAGGAGGCTATTCGAGTTATTTGTAGGTGGTCATAATTCAGTGATTCGACCCTGTAATTTGTTTTGTTTGTATTTCAATTATACTGATTTGTACATTTATATTTGTTGCTCATGATTATTATAATAAAAGTACTTTGCACCTGCGCAGTGCACTCCAGATGTTTTCATTTTCACTTAGCAGTGGCCGAGGTTTCATCTCCCCAGCGCTATTTTTCCAAGCATAAAAGGGGTAAGCCGATTTTCATCTCCCCAGCAAGCAGATTGTTTTGAATGTTTATAGTGGTCTTCGCGTAGCTCATCCATCGGAGTCTGTGAACAACATTGTAAAAATGACGGAAGAATTAACTGGCATCTCAGCAGCAGCGATCTTACGAGCAAAGGCCGAAATCGTTAGCAAAGGGCAGTTAACCAATTCAGCTTCAGACTCTGATAATGAAATGAGCGGCGTTGATGAACTTAAATTTTTGTGTGCTTAAACGGGCCTTTTCAGGGCCAACATATTAAGGAAAGAGACAAAACCATGGAGTTTCGTATATTTACTGCATATTTCATTAAAGAACTTTATTTAGTATAATATTTTCAAAAAACTTAAACACCATTCCTTCAGTACAAAGAAAATGTAAAAGAATATAATCGTAATAAACAATTTTTGACTACAACACCTCAGAGATTTATATACGTTCGTTTGAGTTGTAATTTTTATTAAATAAAGTTCAATTTATTTGTAATAGCTGCTTAGCAAAGTGTTCTATACTGCCTAAAGAAGAAAAAAAAAAGGGGGCACGTAAGGATACACATTTTCGGGTAAATTGTCGTTTTTGCATAACACTTGCAGTACTAACAACTTAAAGCGTAACATCAACTTATTTTATTAATTTTATTTAACTATAATTTTCATTATTATAGATATAAAGAAATAAACATAGATTACAAATTAACAGTCTCTTTATTTATCATTTAGCTATCATCACTTAGGTAGAAGCATACGAGAAACTAATTTTGACGTTTAAGCATACGAGAAACGAAGCACCCCCAATATAATGGCCTTTCGGCAAATATGGGCCCCAGTTAGGAATTTATCTAACCAATTTATTAAATAAATAATAAATAATAAAATAATAAATATTAACTGTGTCTAAGGTTAACATTATAATTCATATTTTATTTTATTAATACATTATCATTCTCTTTTTATAGGATGTGAATTGTAATCTTAAAGTCATGAATCACTTTTCAAGACATCATAGAGGTAAATAAACTCATTAACTGTTTAAACTTTATAATTTACTAAAAAGTTTAGATTTATTTTTCCAATTCAAACTTATTTGAAGGGTCATGCCATTCTAATAAACGAAACAGTGGAAATGATAATTTTCAAAGGAGAAACATTGAAGATGATGAATCACGGAAATATTTAGAGGAAGGAAAAGCTGCTAACTTTAGGAAATTTAAACAACAAAAGAAGCCTTCTAAGAAAGACCATTTTAACAATTCAGAAGATGGATCAGGAAATGGATCAAGATTACAGTTGCGTAGAGGTGAAATGTATGGCAGCAGCCAATCTTTGCCTGGTTTTGGAAACTCAGAAATTGATGAAAAATGCAGAAAGGGAAAACACTATCGAAAAATGAGAGACAGTTCGCTAACAAAAGAGTCATCTTTCTATAAAGAGCAAGAGAATTTTATTCGAACAGATATTGCAACCAGTGATTTTGGTTCTATATCTTCTGACAATTCGTATGCACATGATTATATATCAACTTATGACAGAGAGCCAAGGTTAGGAGATATTTCAGTGTTTTGGGATATAGAAAATTGTCCTGTCCCAAAAGACAAATCTGCTCTTTTGATTGTGAAAAAAATCCGTGATTCGTTTTATACAGGTTTCAGAGAATATGAGTTCTTAGTAGTGTGTGATACTTCAAAAGTTAAATCGCACATATTAGAGGATTTAAATAAATCATCAGTAATTGTTGCCAATGTTAATGCTACTTCTAAAAATGCAGCCGATATATTATTGAAACGGAAACTTCATGATTTTGGATATCGAAGTCATCCATATTCTAGAGTAATTGTAATAACAAGTGACATCAATTTTGTTCATGATCTAAATGCTCTTCATTATCATAAACACATTGAAGTTATTTTAATTCATAACTATGAAGTTAATCCAGCAATGAAAATTGCTGCTAATAAATCTATTGTGTATCAAGATTTTGTTTCAGACATACCTAATAATTCATATAATGAAGAAGAAAATTTTTTTTGGCATATATTAGAAATCGGAAATTTACCACAGAATGTTACAGTAAATCAAATTAAACACAAATTGAATGGATTGTTTTCTTCTTACAAAGGAAAATTGGCCATGATTGAGGGTTCTCTAGCTCAAATTCAGTTCAACTCACAGTCTGATGCTTATCGGGCAAGGGATAGACTTCAAAATGAAAATGTGTTTAATTCTAGAATATCAATTAGTTATATATATGAGCCCAAAAGATCTTTAAATGATAAACTTAACAATTCTAAATTAGTACATGCTGATGAAGAAAAAGTTCCGATGAATTTAATGCAGCAATGTGGAGAAGAAATAAAACAGAATGTTGACAGTAAATCTTCCAGAATTTCATGTACTTTACTGATTTGGGTGAAAAAAAATGATGATGAGAATTTATTAAAATTTAAAAGAACATTAACTTCATTTAATGTAGAGTTTAAACAAAATATGTATGATACTGGACAGTTGAGTTTTACAGTAAAATGTGCCAGTTTAAACTTGGCCAAAAAAGTAATGAAAGAGTTGAGTAAAACAAAATGTGAAGTTAAAATTGAGATGACAAGAATGAACCCAAAAACAGAAATATCCACCATTCAAAATCCACAAGATGTTTTAAATGAAGAAATTTTGATTAAGAAGTGTAATTTATTAGAAGAAAATAGAATTAAATGTGAAGCATACAAAAATAAAATTCATAAATTGAAAACATTACCAAAAAAAGACCAGTTTTCATCTTTTAAGAGTAATGAAATATCAATTTTAAAAGGTAGAATAAATTTTTTAAATAGATGTCAGGATGAATTTGAATTGGCCTTAAGAAGCTTATCTAAATCTGTAATAGAATCAAATTTTGGATATAAAGATATAGTAGATTTACTGCATTATGAATGCTTGCAATTTAGAAAAGCACTACCAATATATGGATTTCGTCAAGAGATAATTAAAAATGTAAAGAATAATCAAATATTTATTTTGGCTGGACCTCTAGGAAGTGGAAAATCAACGCAATTAATACAGTATGTTTATGAACAAAATCTATTGGGCAAAGGGAAGGTATTATGTTGTCAGCCTTGTGAACAGTTTGTTTTACACCATGGCCGTAATGTCATTCAACAGACACAGCAGATTTTTGGAAACAGCTTTGGATACGTTAAAGGTTGTGGAGGAAAAGTATTACATAATAGACAAGCCTTTTACATGTCAGATTGGAATTTGTTGAAAGAAAGCCTTGAAGATAAATTTTTATCAAAATATTCTTGCATTATCATGGATGAACTTCAAGAAAATTCTTCTTCAAGTATATTTCTCTTAGACTATCTTAAACAGTTGCTCTCTGAAAGAAAAGATTTGTGTGTGATATTAGTTTCAGACTGTACAAAAGTTGAAACACTCAGTAGTTTCTTTAAAAGATGTCCAGTTGTTGAAATTACGTATCCTTACTTTCTTGTTGAAGAACATGATGTAGTTATATCTCAAGATTATGTTCAGCAAAGTGTACAACTTATATGTGACTTCATTGATTCTCAGAAAGATGGTGATATTTTAGTTATTTTGCCTTCACCTGCAGAAGTTCTGCTTGGAGTGCAGCTGTTGAACAAGCATCTGGTTGGAAACGTAAAGTCGAATATTATTCCATTTCTCCTCTATGATAATTTTGTACCTGACAGACTAGAAATAATGGTAAATAGAAGAGATGGTATTAAATATATTATTTTTATGGCTAGTTGTTTGGAAAATGCAGTTGCTTTTCCAAATGTATCATGTGTTATTGATTCTGGCAAGAAAATGGAAACTATATCAAGAACCACATATTTGGTAAATGAATTTAAATGGGTTTCTGGTACTGATGTCGCTAAACAAAGAGCACAAAGAGCTGGAATTTCATATGCTGGTAAATGCTTTCATTTAATGCCTCAGAAACCATTGAAATCAAGAAGTTCTGATTACAGTAGTGAACAGTGCAACTTTCCTTTTATTATTTTGCACATATTAAAAAAAAATAAAAATCCATGGCATTTTAATTACTTGAATCATCCGGATTTTAATGAATTGCAGCAAACCATGCATGAACTATCTGATTTTGGTATAACTGTAGACTTAGAACTAACAAAAATGGGAGAAATTCTGATTAGATTGCCACTATCATTCCATTTATCACTATTATTTTGCAAAAGCTTGAATGAAAATTTAGGAGATTTAATTCTACCTATGTGTGTCATTGCTGAAATAACAGGTTCAATGCTACCTGTTTGGAATACCAATGAGATATCGTCTACCAATCTCTTTGAAGTAATGAGCATTTATTTCGATTGGAAAAACAGACACGAAAAATTGCGTGAAACTTTTCTTGACAATTTAAAAGTCAATTCATTTACCATAGAAGTTATTCATAACAAAGTTAATGAAATAATTTCTATTTTAAAGCCACTGGGAATCCTTTTGAAAATAAAATCAGACTGTGTAAATGAGAAGCCAAAAATAAATGCTTTCATTAAAAAATATTGGCACAAAAACTTATGTAAGCAACAAAAACCAAGAGGTAGGAAGTTCACATTGCTAAAGAATAATGAAACAGTTTCTTTTATCCCAAAATCTACTGGAAGTCCAGATTGCCTTCATGAAAAATTGATTTTTGAAAGTATTATTAAAGATGATATCAGTAAAAGTATTCTTAATTATGTACCCATTGATGAAAATGAAATGTTTGAAAACATTTCTACAGAACAAAAGAATATGGAAATGGAACAAGTATCAATTCATCCAGTTGGCCAGTATTTGTTAGAAACTGTAATGTTGGGTAACAAGGGGAAACATCTACATTATTTGGAGAAAAACCTTAGCAAAAAAATTAATTCTTCTGTAAAAATCTCTGTTTTTCTGCAAAAAGCCAAAATATCAGTTTCTGTGAGCAAAGAATATATAGGAGTGATTCTTCAAGAACTTCAAGAAAGGTTACAGAATAACAAGAAAATAATGCTTAATGAGATTTTTGAATACCCTTTAGATTCAAAAACTGGATTTCGTATTTTAATGAGCAAAGGAGGAACTATTACTAGGTTATTAACAACTAAAGAATTCATAAGCATGTTTTTTTTTTTAAAGGACAAAGAGAGTGCCACAGATATTATAAAGCAGTGTGAAACATTTGGTACTGTTGTCCATCATTCAGTAAAAGATGTAAATCAAAAACGTCAATTAATAGTGATATTCAGTGATCCAGAAGGTGCTCGGAAAGCTTTTGAAAATTTAAAGGGGAATGTTTCAGTTAAATGTAGATGCTTTACTAATAAATTGAAGATAACTGGAAAAATGCAAAAACGAATTATTTTGTACTGGGCAGACGCTGTAAATAATGGCACTGGTGTTATTCATTTGCCATATGATATTTCTTTGTGTGAAGTTGCTGATGTGTTGATTCTACAGGCAAAAAAAAATAAACATCTTTGTAATGCAAATATATGCTCTGATCCAAATAATAGAAAAATTATTTTGAATAATTTGGCCAAAACATTATCACAAGATCAACTGATTCAAGAAATTAATGAATGTTTATTTTTAGGAAATAGCAACATCTGTATCAGAGATATGGACTTGCAGCTCTTAGACCAATCACCTCTCATTGTATCAGAAGATGATATAAAGAGAACTGAAATGGAGTTGAAAAAATTATTAGAATTACATGAAGATTCTGAGAAAATTTTTGTTTTATCGCCAAATGATCAAGATAAAATGTGGACAGCTGTAGTTTCAACAACATTACCTCCAGATAAGGAAAGAGCTTTGCAAAAACTCTCTTTTAACAGTATGCCCATTGAATTCATTCATAAATTTTGTAGTATGATTTTTCTGTCAGAGAAGCTATTTACTTATTACTGCAATCATCTACTTCCCAAACTTCAAAATATTATTTTCAATGTAAGCAATATAAAAATCTATGATATTGGAGATAAAAAAAGCATAATGATTGCTAGTCAAAATTACAGTGAATATCTTGAAACATATAGCATCTTAACAAAATTATTTGAACCAAAAGTGTATCCTATAGATGTTAATAGTTTACCAAATCACATGTTTACTGAAAATGGTGCAGGTTCAAATTTTGTTAGGACTTTAAATGATGATTCTACTTTTGCATTTTACAAGGACCTAAACCAGCATCTTGTCTATTTTGGCCTTCCAGCAGAAGAACTGAAAATAAATGAGTAAGTATAATTGAATTCTATTATAGTCTTGAATATTTTTAAAAAATGCATGTCTACAGAGTTTTCCAAAAGTTGTGATCAAAAATTTAGAGATGAAAATAATACACAAAATTAATAATAAAATAGCAGTTTCAATATCAACCAATATCAATCCACAAATAAGCAATTTGTAAATAAATTTGATGTTAGGAACCTGATTATAAAAATATTTATCAAGTTAGGCAAAAAGAAAAAGAAAAAAAACTTCAACAGTTATTTTTTACTGATGTTGTCTGATACTTGTTTGCGAACATGTGAACATGTCAAGATGCTCATTTTTGCTGTAATCTCTTTCCATTTTGACATTTTTCATACGGCATTACGTGAAGAAATACTACTTAAATTAACGGTTCACCAGAACTCGGACACAGATCTGATATTTTATTAGATCACATAGTATTAAACAAGAATTGTCTCAGAAATGTATAAACAAACAAATCTGGGACTATACTTACATGAACCATTTATGAAACAATTCAATTTTATGTTAAGGGTTGACAATGACTTAGATATTTTTTAATTATTTTGTATGCACTCATCAATAAATTTTTGACTATCACTTCAACAAAGCTTACATAGGCCGGTGCATTCAAAAAGTACAGAATGGGAAAAGAGTCTGCTTCCATTGTGACATACTAATATATGTCACTACATGTTTGGAAAACTGACCACATACTGTGTTTAATTTGCGTAATAGAAGATTTAGCAATTGAAATTCACAAAACAAAGTATTTCTACTCAGTAAACACTGTTCCCTATTCACTTTTGCTTCATTTATAAAACTGCTAATATTTATTATTATTTAATAAAGTTCTATTAATGTTTAGAACCAGTTAATAAGACGATCGGTGTTTTAGGCCTCATTCCCTGCTCTTTGTTCTGTTGGCACGAGAGGCAAGCTAATTGGAGGGGGGGGGGGGGGCCCCGGCAGCTAAGGGGGGGGGGGCCTAGGCACCCCACTTCCGGCAAATATACAGACTTGGGCTCACTGGGCAGGGCTTCACCTATGCCATGACACATGCCATGGGTTACTACCTAAAAATAACATTTGAAAGCTTATAAATTTAATAAAGACTCGTTTATCGAGGTTCCCGATAGGAAAGCGGTTAACTTTTTTGACTATCATCTGTGTAGCAAGGTTCGATTCCTTTTTCGGTGACTTTTTTTTTTTTCAAAAATTATTTTATGTTTCTTCAATATTGTAAATAAAACTGAGAATATAAATAAACAGTAAATGCAAGATGTAAAAAGTAAAAATGAAAATTACAAAAAAAATAATAAATAAATAAAATAAAATAAAATACCAAACATATGTAAGCTTACGTAAAAAAAAAATTACAATTAAAAAACTTTATAATGAATTTTTTCTTTACTCAAGATACTTGGTTGCATTTAAATAATCTTATTCTGTTATCTGTTTCTTCAGTTCGTCCAAACTATTTTTTTTAGTTTTTACACGGATTTTGATTTTGTTTGCATTTTTATATCTTTTAGCACTTCTTTATAGCAGTTGTTCAAGTTTTTTTTTTTTTTCCTCTTAGTTTACAATTTTAAATGCATTCAAATTTTGTGCTCTCTGTAAATATGTTTGTTCTATAATGTTTTTTAATTGTATATTTCATGTTTGTATATGTACTGTCTAATGGTGCAAAGTAACTTGAGGTAACTAATGATCTCCCAGCTCATTTGTTTTCATAATGTGTATTAATCCCCATTTTTTGCTAGTTTCAAGGTTTTCTTTTATTCGTCCAAAACAATAATTTTTTTCAAGCTTCTACCAAATAACCCAACTTTTCAATGGAGAGTGCCAATGCTTTTTCTTAAGTAATAAAGATATTTTCTTCTAATTATTTTTTTACTTTAAGCATTCTAATCTGTAATTTATTCTCCTGTCATGATAAATATAGTAAAATATTAAAATCGTTAAAATCGCAAGGTCACTTACAAAATCTAACAAGTACGTTAAAAAAGATGTTCATCTGCATACAGTATTGCAGTATCCGGGAATCATTGCTCTCAAATGCCCGAAATTTATTGATGCCACTTGCTGGACTGTTTGTGTTTCTGAAGGCTTTATTTTTCAAAATAATGATAATTTAAAACCCAATTAACCTGTCTCTTCATTTAATCATGCTGTTATAAGTATCTTCAGCTGCTATAAGAATTTTCTGGTTGTGCCATCTATCAATAATGTCAACTTAGACCAAAATTAGAACCAAAATACATTAGGATGAATTGAGATGTAATATCGGATCGTATTTTTGTATTTATTTAAGAAACATATCAGTGTTTTTCCGACTAAGATTTTCTGAAAGCTCTTATTTTCCTAGTGATCAGTTATTAGGCAACCATTTTGAACCTCTGATTTACTTAAGCTATTTCTACTATGTAGCCTGTGAAAATGACACGTCATAGTGAAGCCCCGCCCACAGAGCCCAAGTCTGTAGAGTTGCCGAATGTGTCTAGGCAACGGAGCTGGCTATTTTGCCATTATGCACAGTCCAGTAGAGCAAAGGATTTTCCCACGCAGCTTTGGAGCGAGGGAATGAGTGCTTGATTCACCGATTTTTACTGTCAGTGTAGAAATAAGTTGTAAACTTTGGTAAAGGGGGAATTTAAAAAGAAAAGAAAATCAAGCAATCAAACTATCTCTCTCGTGACAAATGGTGTTTGAAAGACGCTGGAGAAAGCACCGAGTTTTGTAGCAAAGAAGAAAAGTATCGTATCGAAGTTTGGCTCCACGCCTGATGGCCGAGGCGCTGCCTGCCATGGATTGGAGACCGTACAGCTCTGGCGATGGAGGAAAGGAGAAGCCTGGTAAACCAAGGAGGCCCTACAGCGGATGAGTCGGCACCATTGTCCGGTGATAGATGTAGACAACATCCAGTGGTGTATTGAGTCAGGTAAGCCAGGCAGCCGAACGACAAGACGCTAGGGAACGACGACAGCGGCAGCGGACACTGGCATCACTGGCGATGGTGACGCATCGGCCAGTAAGCACCAAGGAAAAACAAGACATTGGAGAGAACAAGAACAGATTGGTCACTTGTCTGCAGATAAATGTAACTTTATTTCAAACTCAAGTGCAAACTGTACAGGAAGAAGAATTTTTGGAACTAAAATTTGACGAACGTTACTTATAGTGGATTCAAATTTGATTCGTGGGGAATTTAATGAAAAGAGAGATGGGGAAGGGGGAGGGGGGAGGGATTTTCTTTGAGCCTCTTATTTCAACAAATGGGATCTTGTATTGACAGTCTATTATTTTACTTATGTTGCTATTAATTAGTCTTAGCTATTCCTTTTATTTATTTCAAATTAGAATATTCTTTTGATTCCATTTATTCATTTTGTTTGTTCTTTTAATAAAATTCACTTAATTGTGATCAGCCTTCCTTGCGTTATTACTTGATTCACTATCATGTACGTGTATACATTTAACTTGGGGTTTACTATTACTTAGCAAGGTAAATTATTTCATTTACGGGAAGGGGGTAGTATTTATTCAGTTAATTGTTATTGCAGCCACAAGATTTATTATTTTAATTTCAATCATCCTCACTATACGATCACATTTAGAATTCAACTCGTAATTGACGGAGTTGGAAACAATGACGTATTGGAGCTATGGGTCATGGCAGAGTTAGAGCACATGCTTCTATTGTTTGACCCCAACCGATAATGAGTTTGCTAGAAAACCATGAACCAAGCCTCCCTACTTCACACCAAAAGCAAATATTTATTTAAATACTATTTCCGTTCAGAAATGATTGTCCGTTTTGATACTTTTGTTAAACATAAGAACATTAATTATTCACTTGTCTTTTTTTTGACTTTATTTTTATGATTATGATCGTGATTTATGTGTTCTTAAGTCACGTTTTCTTTGCATAATATGGTCGTAAAATTTCAAATTTTGAAAATCTTCAAATATTTGTTCTTAGTGGGCTTGAGATAACTGTGAAAAGATGGAATCATCTCAACGAAAGAAGAAAAACCTGTCTGATGATCAGAGAAATGGTATCCTACAATGGCAATAATTATAAATTACAGCACATTGGCAAAGATGCGAAGAGAAATGTTAGAAGATTGCCTGTAATGTTAAACTGCAGCCCAGAGGCGATCAAAACTGCACAAAATTGTTTAAATACAATTTAATTAACCTACCATTGTAAATATAATTAAATTAAAAGTATTTGCAAAATAATTTTTCGCTCAAATTGTTTATTTTCTCAAAAGAGACAATCATTTTTGAACAAAAATTTTGATCAAAACGGACAATAATTTCTGAACTGAGGTAGTAATATTTTATTTCAGCACAAAAATGACTCCCAGGCTCATGGTGAAGATTGGTTAGAACTTACTGCTTATGTACTGTAATGCCCCAAAATTTGGGCGTTCCTCCTTCACCTGAACCCATTTACCTGTTCTATTGATAGAAATTTATTTTTTTTCCTTTCCTGATGGAAATTACTTGACTACAGATGTGTTAAACAATTATGTGATAACAACAGTTCATGATAGTTTTTCATTGTTAAGCCAGCAAAAGCCCCGTGATAAATGGACACAAGTGAAATTTTCCTGTGAAAACGATGCTGTAGCAATGAACAAAATGATTTTTTGATATGGTGTGATTTTGCAAGAGAGGGATCGAGACGACGAGTAGATCAGAAAAGACGATGCCATGGTTGAAATGTTCTACAATCAGGGCGCAGGCTTATCAGCTACATCCGTAATTGGTCTAATCGAAAATACTGATGGCAGTCCACCTTTGAGTCATTGTAATCCGCTAACTTATCCGAATTGACAACATTATTTATTGAGCCATGTGGCTTCTAAAACAAAAAAAAGACTGAGAACAGTGTAATTTCGGTATACATTGCCTCAAAGTTTGTTTTTTTGTTGTCACAGTATTATTGCCAGATGCTGAACCCGATTCGTGTTTGATTTGGATACCGCTCGACATGGAAGATAGTTTGGTTTGCAGAGGAAAAGACTGGCATATGAGAAAAGATGAGAAAATGGAAAACAGAATTTGAGAAGGCGAGATCACCGATCAAAACTTTTTCAGTTCTGGGAGAAAATTATCTAGATGGGTAAAGGATAGATGCTAGTGAACGTAAGGACCCCTACTAAAATTATTAATGCCCCTTTAGATCTACTCC
>JAHWFO010054259.1:78770-100164 GCA_023313115.1 Rhysida immarginata
CCCCCATAAGTTGTCGCGGTTATACGAGGGTTGTTCAAGAATTTTGCCTCCTGTTCAGTAACTTTTTTATTTGTTAACCAATTTTCAAAAATCTTTTTGTATCACATACATTTGTCCTCTGTAATGCACCATTCACTTTTCAACTTAGTCCCGATCCCTTTCCATGCATTGTGCCAACGTGTGACTAGTCGGATGAACCCATTGGAGAGGAATTCTGGGTTTGTTGTTGACACCACGATTGAATGGTAGCTTTGGACCCTCTTCTTCAGCACGATAACGACCGCCCACACAAGATCGCCACACACCATCAGAGGCATTGCAGTGTCTGCAGTTCAAAAATGAAAGACTTTGCACCTTGCAATTTTCACCACATCCCAAAGAAGAAAGAGCACCTTAAAGGACTTGAGTTATAAAATAAGGTTGCATTCTTATCTATATTGCTGTCTTGATTATTAAATAAAAGAAAAGAAAAGGTCCAGGAATAGCAATATTGGTAGCATCTTTATTGTTCAACGCGTTTCGAGATCATCTCATCATCAGGAACTATGAACGACTATAGAGTTACAATAGCTACAATCGCTTTGGTTCTTATATCCAGTTTGGCTCTTTTATCCAGTCTTGCTCTTTTATCCAATTTGGCTCTTATACATATGTTGTTTTTTAATGTGATCGTGGGTACACACGGCCGAATTGAGATTTCTGAACCAATCCAGAAGGAGACGTGATTTGTGGCAGGGTGCATTGTCCTGCTGGAGCACACCATCACATTGGGGGGACATCGTGAGCATGTACGGGTGCACCTGGTCCGCTACGATTGACAGATAGCCACAGGCATTCAAATTGTCCTCTAGACGAATCAGTGGACCTAACTGCTCCCAACAGATCACCCACACATGCACACTATCCCGACCAGCCTGTTTTCGCCCCACAATAGCCTCCTGCAGTCTCTTTTCATGGCCTTTACGACGCACTCGCTATCACCCGTCAATCTTATGGAGCAAAAACCTTGACTCGTCGGAGAAGGCGACCTTAGCCCACTCGTCTGTGGTCCAATGGCGGTGCTCATGTGCAAAGTTGATGCGTCGTTGACGTTGACCCTTGGTCAACATGGGTACAGCAACCATACGTCGATTGTTCAGGCCCATCTGTAGCAGGGTGCGTTCAATGGTAATGTTGGATACACGTCTGTTGGCACCACTGTTGAATCTGGTGGTCAGTTGATGGACTGTGGCTCTCCTGTCACATTTTATGAGTTGTCGTAGGCACCGCTCACCCCGTTGGTCGATGGCTTGTGACCCTTTATAGTGATGGCGTTGGGACGCGATTTCTGTCCCTGCTGTCCACTCTTTGTACACCTTCACTACAGCGGACCGTGAACAGTTCACAAATCGCGCCGTTTCGGAGATAGTGCCACCCTTGCTGCAATGGCCTATTTTCATCCTTTTTTGAATGTCCGTTAAATCCGGATGTTTACTCATCTTGAGACTCTTGCACCTGCCGTTAGATGCACCAGCTTTAAAGCTTTCTCAGCAAATTATGCAAAGTTTGCAATGTGTGCAAATTTTTGCTCTGCGACGTTATACCCACTGCCTGTTGTCGTCCCGCATTCTCTCTCCTCTAGCCCGGCTGTAAAGGGTTCTATGCCACGGGGACTAGCACAGGTTGCCTCCTGCTGCGAAGCGTAGGGGTTTATAGCTGCTGCTCCGTCGTTCTCGCATATTCTTCAGCCCGTCCATCATCTGACCTTTCTCCTGTCCGCTTGAATCTCCCATCGTACACTTAATTTGCTTAGTTTGTCAATAAAACATTTTTTATCAATAGCTTGAACTGATTGCACTAAACTCCTTTCAACTGTTAAACTTTCTCCTTTCTTTCACTACACAAGTCTCACTGTTGGGCCATTTCTCCCAATTCTCCGATGTTTTACCATTACAAACTTAATCACAACTATTCTCACCACTGTTCTGTCTCTCTCGGTTGCTGTGCTTTCTCTTACTGTCTCTGTTCTTCTTCTCTTTCTCTCAACCTTAACATTTTTTTCTATCTTTTTTCTTTCACTTGCACTTTGATTGGTTTTCCCATTTTCATTTCTTGGAATTTTATTTTGAGGGTCGTTGCCTTGGCAACCCTGCTCCCTTCCTCTTCATTCATTGTTCTCCTCTCTCTTTCTGCTAATCCTTTAACAATAGGCATCTTAAGCCTACTTTTTCGCACTTTTTGAGCATAACTTTTCACAATATATATCCTTGAGAGAGCTATTTTATTTTTCATTTATTTCTCAATATTCCATTAGCATATTCTAGGTTTTGTTGAGTCATTTCGCAACTCCAAGTCTAAGACAAATAATATAACCGAATTACTGATATTTCTGTAATTACTAAAGTAAAAATTCTCATTCTGTTCCCACTTTCTTAGCTCCTAAACTTCTACTCTCACGCATTACATTAAACTCCCTTTCCTAACAAATAAATTCCTAATTTCTATCCCCTTTATTTCTAATCAAACTGAACAACACAGATATGCCTATAAATGGCATATCTGTAGTGGCGGGTCATGTGAAATATTTAGCGAAATATCACCCATGTCCCGTCACAATTTAATGGAAGGACAATAATTAAAAATTATTATACAGGGTGTTTCTAAATGGAAAGACAATAATTACATAGTGTGATTCCATGCATCGATGTAAAGAAAAAGTTCCTT
This sequence comes from Rhysida immarginata, assembly GCA_023313115.1. Taxonomy (NCBI): domain Eukaryota; kingdom Metazoa; phylum Arthropoda; class Chilopoda; order Scolopendromorpha; family Scolopendridae; genus Rhysida; species Rhysida immarginata. Next base: position 81,474 of record JAHWFO010054259.1, read on the forward strand.
ATCGAAAATGTCTAAAACTCAAAATTTAGGGTCTAAAAAAATCACGTCGTTACGTCATTTATGAACTTTTTTGCAAGCCTCCCGTGACGTTTGCATCCTTTAAATTTGAGTTTTGAACAAGGAAAGGATCCCATTTGTATAAGGGAGTTCAAATTTGACCTGGACTTTATTTTTTATAAAATTAGGAAACGACAAAACAAAACACACACACATGTACTCCCAAACAAACAAACAAACAAACAAACACACACACACACATACACACACTTACAGGATTATTATTTCTCAAAGAACTCTCTCTGTTTTTCTACACTTTTTACCAGCGTTATGGGAGCATCTGGATACCAGTTTTGTAGAAATCTAAAGGACGATGTCGAAAGCACGTCTGGACAGCCTTTTTCACTTCATTTTAGGCGAACCTTTGCTCTCCCAAGAACTCTTTCAATGGTCAAAAATGTGATAGTCACTAGCAGAGAGATCCGGGCTTTATGGAGGAAGTAACAAGATGTCCCATTTGATTTCCTTCAGTGTGTGTCTATAGTCAGTCATTGTTGTGAATTATTGTGGTAAGACAATACAATGCTATGTGTGGTCTGGCATTGGCTTGCAGAAAATAAACACCACTGGTAAAGAGTCCTGGTCGCTCTTTCCTTAGTGCTGGCTTCAGGGATGCCCTCAAAATGTCACAGTAGTAGGGTGCATGTCTGGTTCAACATTCTTCCAGAAAATCGACATGATACCCTTAATGTCCCAGAATACAGTCACCATCGCTTTCGTTGCCGATGCTGTCATCTTGAATTTCTTGGGTCGTGGTGAGTCAGTCAGTCTGTCGCCCCTCCATGCTCGCACGCTTGGGAGCATGGTGATGAATCCATGTCTCGTAAATGGTCGCAACATGCCTTAAGAAGGTGTCACCTTCCTTGTCTTATCGCTGCAGCAGCATGGAACAGATTTCCACCAGGGTAGTTATGTGATCCTCGGAGAGTTGCTTAGGGACCCATCTGGCACAGATCTTGTTGAATTTCAGCTTATGGTCTCCACACTACCTGTGCTCGTGTTCAGTATTGAAGCCAATTCTAGAACATTAATCCGCCTGTTGTCCCTTATCAGCTTGTTTGTTTGTGTGATGATGCCATCATTGACAGCACTCGCTGGCCTTGCCTTTTGAGGTTCATTGTTGGTGGATTCTCGCCCTCCTTCAAATTTTTGGCACCAAGCAAAGATCGATGATGGAGACAAACATGACTCGGTGAACTGTCTTTCAAGTCTCTGATAAATTTGAGATGCTTTCACACTTCATTTTGAAGAAACTTGATTATTCGTTGTTCCACTTTGGTTGATACATTGCTGTCGCCATTTTGTTTTAACAAACAATCCATTTTCATGGAAACCTGATGAGTGGTGCTGCATTTGCCTGACAGGCGGTAGTTACCATCCCATCAATGAAATTTCCAAAAAAATAAAGTCCAGGTCAAATTTGAACGCCCCTCGTAGTATTTATTGCCCTTCCCTTTAGGAACTCCCTGTATATTGTTTTGGATTATAGTAACTGGCACGAAAAAAAGGAAAATGGCGCATGCATCATATACGTTCTCATCTATTTGCTTTTTTTAGTGTTTTTGAAGCATGGCACCCTCCAGCTCCCCTATAGGTCTGTTTGTTCAAGGAAAACTATAAATAGTCAAGACAGATCCATAATTTAAATTGGTTTTTAGTTTTTCCAAGAAAAAGGACTTGCAAATAATAATGATACAACAATAATAAAACAGACCAATAAAGCAAACGGAATATCATATTCAATCTATATCTCATCAATTAGCAGAATAGTATTGGTTTTGTTTCACCTGCTATTTCACTAACGGAATGCCAGGAATAAGTAATGCTCAGTTTCTGATTGGCTGTTACAGCTTTATTCATATGCGTATGTGTTAGGTTCCTTTATTTTTCTATGCTCTGCAGTTATAGAACATGCACTTCAGTCTATGTTATTGTGTATAGGTGGCAGCGATGTCAGTTTGAATATTGTTATCCTATGACTTTTGAACTTTAAGTGTAAGTTGTGTAATTGGGAATACGTATACGTATTGGGAATGTATTTATCAATTTATTATGTAACTTCTGTTTTTAATATTTCTTGTTACTTTTAAATTTTTACGTTTTCATTTTAGGGTTAATTTGTTTCTTTATTTAATTGAAATTTCTTCAATAACGTATTAACTTGCTAAATTCATTAATTATTTCGCCATCCTTCTTAACTTATAAAAGAGGACCATCATTCTTTGATTGGCCTCGGTGGCTCAGGGGTTGCGTGATCACCTCTGATGCCCGAGGACGCGGGTTCGACCCCGGCCGAGGACGACGAGGATTTTTTCAGGGGGAAAATCCTGAGATCACGCACTTCCTTCGGAAGGGAAGTAAAGCCGTTGGTCCCGTGTAGTCGTTTGCCGGCTGCACGTTAAAGAACCCTTGCGAGGCAAAATTTGCGGCCCCTATAACGCCGTCCTGAAATGACCATGGCAGTTGAAAGGACGTTAATACCAAACAAACCAAACCAACCATCATTCTTTGTCATTTCTTGACAATGGATAAGGTCCAAAGATGTATCAATACTTATTATTTAATTGGAAAAAACAGTTTTGCTCAATACTCTGTATTTGAGAAATACAATCATCTACAAAAGCTGTTAATTAATTAATTTAGCAAACAACTATTGAGTAATGGTTTTCATATGCAATTTATATTTATAATAGGAATGTTATTACTTACATATTTATTTACTTACTTTCAGATTCATTCAGAAGATTAAAACTATGCCTTTAGAAGAAGAGGAGGTAATTATCGATTGTTCAGGAAAAGGAGTAATACGAAAATTAGTGACTCTACATGGTTTTTATCTAGAAAAGTTGGATATATTATGTGAGAGCATGTTTAAAATAGATTTTAAACGGAAACTGATCACTGTCAGAGCTTGTGAGATGGCAAGAAAAGAAGTAAAATTGAATTTTCTTTTCTTTTTAAATAAGTGAATAATTATATATGACAAAACTTGTTTATTTGCTATTTTCAGTTAAAAACCATCATCAATACTATAAGTTTTGATTTTATAAGCGAAGAAGACTCATCACATATTATAAAGAATGATTTGGAAATTTGCCCTATTTGTAATGATTTTTTAAGATTTGAAGAAAACTACTGTTACCGATTTGAATATTGTGGTCATGCGTATTGTTCACCATGCTTTATAGCTTACATAGTTAATTCCACTCCTCCTATAGTGTGCCTTTTTGAGGTTGAGAATAACTTACTATAAAAATTTAAAATTTTATTTAAAATGATGCTTTCTGAAATGATTCCAGCATTTTTATTCATATTTCATAGGGTTGTTCTTGTGAATTGGTATACAGAGATATGAAGCAACTTCAAGCTAAACATCCCCGAGTTCTTGAAATTTTTATAAAAAATGGATTAAGACAGACTCTAAAGACAACTACTATGTTTGCAGTATGTCCTGTTCCAGATTGTAATGGGATACTCCAACATGTGGAAGCTGAGCAAACATGCATTTATTGCTTAAATTCTGTTTGCACAAGGTAAAGAATATTTTATTTTAAAAAAATAAGCAATTCCTTCTTAAGTGGGAGGAAAAGTGAAACTTAGGTGTGTAGTATTGGCTTTTAGATTTATTTTTACTTACTGGTAAATATTCATTACATCCATTCTTTAAAAGTGGCTATAAGATACACTCTCTGGCCACCTTATACTAGAGCACTGTGCCACTTTTCACTTTCTAAACAGCCTAAACTCATAGAAAAATGGATTCAACAAGGTCCTAAAAGCATTCCCGAGAAATTGTTTACTATGTTGATATGAATGTGTTCTTGAACATTTGATCGGGATGTAGGCATGAAGTGAAATGTTCTTTTCCAGCTCTTTTCACAGAAGTTCAATTGGAGTGGATTGAGATTGTGAATCCCTGAAAAATTTTAGCTATTTCAGTTTAATTATGATTGCCACATCTTTATTGCAATTAAGAAGAATTTTGTTTCATTCATTTTATGCCAAAGTCAATACAATAGAACACAGTCAAATGTACTAATTCTCTTTGTCTGACTGAAGCCTACAAAGAAAGTTACAACAATCCGAAGCCAGGGATTGTTGTGGAAAACAATACTCAGTCATTGTTGTGAATTACTGTAGACAATACACAGTCTTAGTTGTGAATTATTGTGGTAAGACAGTGTTCAGTCATTGTTCTGAAAAATGTTTAGTGTTAATTTTTTGATTAAGTGCCTATGGGGCACTGAACCGCCAATTTTCGTCAGTGATTGAGGTATAACACGTATTGTTACGTAGAATTTGGTAAGTTTAAGCAGAGTGTATTGGAAGCGTTATCTTATGAATAAAATCTATGGATACAGGGATAAACTCTTAAATATTTATTAACAATAATTGAAAAGAAAATAGCAATCAATAATTAACTGAAAATAAATATAAATGATCCCTTCTGTCATGAAGGAACCGTAAAATGTGTTTCTTCTTTCCTATTAAAGTTATCAACCTTAATTTCACATTTAACTTTAAAGCAGCAATTGGGGAAACAAGTAAACCCACGATTTTAAATAATAGTACCATGAAGCAATGAACTATAGAAAGTCAAGCCAAAGTGATTAATAACCGTGTTACAATAAACGATCTTCAGTAGTCCTATGACTAAATGATAAACAAAAAAAAATCACAGAATGTATTATAAGAGTATTTATCCTAAATGGACCAGAATACCATTTTCTGAGTTATAATTAGGATTCTTCCTTGTTAAGCTTTCACTGTGACAGAAAGCGGCTATGCAATGTGTTCCAGGATTCTCAAACAGTAGATGTTTCTATGATAAAGAAAACAAACAAAAAATATTAGAATCCTATCAGTCTAAAAGATGCAGATTTAATAGCCATTAAGTTTACTGTCCATTACGCATATCAATTAGATTATGAATGATGGCGGGAAAATTTACTGAGAGTAATTACATCAAATGGAGAGGAATTAGTAGCGAGCTTAACTTCTAGCTGGACGTATGCTCCTCCCAAATCATCTGTCGAGAATGCTGTGATGCCCCAGGGCATAACAAAGCATATGGACTCGTCTGGGGCTTGTGAAGTTTGAAGTTCGTGGTTGCAAACTAGAACGTGTTCCAAACAGTTGAGCACACTCTGAATTAACATGAGGGCATAGAACTCGTTCGCTACGATGTGGGGAGAAAAACCAAACAAACCGTCTCTGCTGCGTTGAATGATGGGCGAAAATTCTCTGCTACACGACGAATTCTTCCTCTGGGCGTATGTCGGCCTACTGATGCTATCACACGCTGAATAGCTTCCCTCGGAGCTATCGTTTAACTTCTGGGTAATGGGCCAAACGTTGGAATCTTCTCGAGCTTGAGCAACAACCGCTTGAATGTCTTCTATCTGAGGCTTAACTCCTCGAACCTCATAGAGAACTTCTTTAACTACTTTGCAACATGTGAGAAGTTTTGTGAAGAAATGCAACAGAATTTCTTTCTGTGAAGAAATGCAACACGTGAGAAATTCATTGAAACATTATTAACAGTCTGTATCAGTTCTGTGTGAATTCCACACTCCTTTGTTGAGCACTCAATTAAGTCCCGACTATTGCATATAGGCGTTAGTTGCAAGGGGTCATCAATGACAGGAGGAAACTTCCTCTCACCTTGCTCGCCAAGCTCGCTCTCCACTACTCTCGAACTTGCTGCTACCACCTCTGCATTCGAAGTGCTTTTCTTTCTACAGTGCTTTGAGAAAGGCCTTTTACTTTCTTTTGAAGGCTTTCTCTACAAGCGCTGCTTGCCAAGAGATGGTGCTATACCGGAGCCTTCGAGCTTAATATTAGTTTCATTTTTGCATTGCTCTTTTCTCCCGTTCTCCTTCTCTTCTGTCACATTTATTTGTGACATCCTCCCCCGCCTCCCTCGCGGATTTACCCTTCGGAAATTTTTTTGTTTCCTAAACCTGGGGAAATACCAAGGTAAAGCATCAGTGATAAAATTCTCTTTTATATATTTTAAATCTGTGTCGAAATCGAGGACGTATTGGACCACAGTGGCCTGCAATCTAGATAGCTTAGGCTGCATAAGCAAATGGGCCACGGATTGATTATCCGAGTAGATGGTGGCCGGTACCTGCTGGAGGTAGTGCTGCCAATGGACGATGTCCACGTAACTTGCGCGCCCTCTTGTAACAACATTGTCAACCCTCATTCCGGGTCTGATAGCATGACTCGCTGTGCCTTCTTGCAAAATTTATAAAAATAAAGCAACTAATGGCACTGTTTTCCGAAAGATCAAAATAATGATATACAGGGTGATTCAGTCAATTTCTGACCATTTCAGTACTATGATTTATTGACCCATTAATGTTTACAAACTTAGCATTTCAGTATGATATTTTAGGCAGTTCGGAGTTTTTATTCCCGTGGAAAAGTCTTGATGATATGCTCAATGTGGCCACCATGAACGTTTTGAACTGCTCACAGCCGAATGATGAAGTTGTTCATAACTCTATCCAGGATTTCTGCATTCACAAGGGTGCAGCAGTCGACGATGCTTTGTCGCAGCTGGCCTAGGGTTCTTGGTGCTTAGTGAACACACTGTCTTTAAGGAACCCCCAGAGATAAAAATCACATGGGTTTAGGTCAGGACTCGTAGGGGGCCAAAGAAAGCCACCCCTGAATCGATCTGGAAACCTGTTTGAAATGACACGATTTCCGAATTTCTGATTGAGAAAGTCTAGCACTTCATTAGTGGTGTGAGGCCTAGCCCCAGCCTGTTGAAACCATTGATGTCGAAGCGGTATACATCATGTGATGAAGGTTTCCAACATGTTAAGGTAAGCCTGTGACGTTACGGTACCCTCAAAAAAGAACGGACCAATGATGCCACTTTTGGAAATTGCACACCAAGCCATAACCATTCGTGGATGAAGAGGTGACTTATGGATCTCATGAGGGTGCTGGGAACCCCAAAAACGAACGTTGTGTTTATTAACGTCACCTGACAGATGGAAGAAGGCCTCATCTGACACCCACAGGTTGTCCACAATGTCCTGATTGGCTTCCATTTCTGCTCCAAACTCCATCGCAAATTGTTGTCGCTTCTGTCTTCCAGTGTCTGTTAACTCCTGATAAATATGGATCTTATACGGGAACAGGTGTAAATCCTTTCTCAAAATTCGCCACGTCCTGGTATACGACAGCCCTTCTTCAATGGATAGGCGGCGAACAGATTATTTGTTAGGGGGATCGACCAATCTTGTGCAAACATTTTCGACAACTTCGGCCGTTCGAACACGAGCATCGCTCCTGCCTTTTTTCTTGCCTTTAACACATCCAGTGGCACGAAATTGTTTGACAAAATCCATGATTGCCTGCCTGCCAGGTGCGTCTGGACACTTATACACCTTCCAGAACTTTCTTTGCACGGTTATAGGTGATTTTGTCTCGAAATACCATTTGACAACGTTGCATTTCTGCTCTGTTGATAAAGCAGGCGCCATTTTTTAACAATACGATTTTCATGCAGGGCTGTTGCAACAATACAAACTCCCAACTATTTAGAAGTTCGATATGGCGCTCATATTCTTTCAATTGTTTATCCCTAATGCACGTCATTCGAGTGAAATGGTCAGAAATTGACTGAATCATCCGGTATTTACTGCAGCTTTCATTTCTATTTTGATGTAATAGTTTTAATTTTTACATATTTTATCGTTAAATTCACGACAGTTTTCAGACTTGAAGTATGGTAATTAATGAAGAGTTGAAGTGAAAATTAAGTATGGTAATTTATAAAAATTTCGGGAATATGCTACCCTTTTGTCAATGTATTTGGAAATAGTTAATAAAATTTTAAAAATTGATATGGTTAAAAATGCAACTTATTATATTCAAAAAGAAGATAATAATTAAACTGCAGAAACTCTTCAATATCATATCATAATTACAAACAGAAATGTGAAGGAAAAATTTTGCGACCTTTCGGGGACATGCTACCCGTATGTTCATTGGATTCAGTCATTTTGAGTAACATATATAAATTCATATAAATTTCACTTATATACTCCCAAAATAGATACACTGTTAATTTTTTATCTTAAATTGTAATTTTTATTGTAATATATATCGTAGGTTTTAATAAATATGCAATATTATATAATCAGAAAGCTGAGTATAAAATTTGGTTTAAAAAACAAAGACAAAAAGAAAAAAAAACATGCTATGATAGATTCAATGGATATATTTCATGAAGAAATTAATAGACTTCAAAAGAGTCGTGAATATTAATTTCATAATGTCAAATTTAATTTATTTAAATTTTATTTAGCTTGAGCTTGTATTAAATCTTTCTTAAAGAACAAATGCCAAAAATGCAAACAGAGCATCTCGTTAAGGAAAACTAAGTCCAGAAAAAGAAATATTAAGGAAAACTAAGTCAAGAAAAAGAAAATGTATCAGAGGTGAATATTTTATGAGTAATTCATGTTTTCAGTGTTGGTAGCGCACATGGTGACCCGGTTGACCGCTTTCAAATTAAGCCACCAGATGGCAGTAAAACAATAGCGCATGCACAATTTCTATCGTGGACATCGTCCATAGCGAGCCACATGGGCAGCTGCCAGTAATTCTTTGGTGTAAGTCGAATGTGCTCTTTCATTTGGCCTGAATCTTCTAGATTCAAAAGTTATTGCATCAATTTGCCTTTATACTGCTGCATGGCCACTGCCCTAATAGCGTCCTCCAACGCATCGCATAAGATGTGGAGCGACCTCGCTGGGTTGAAAATTTTTAGAATGGGTGGGGACATAAAGCACTTCTTCAAAGCTTCAAACGTTTTTTGCTGCGGGTGTCTCCACTTAAAAGGTTGATCCTTTTGCAATAAATTGAATAAGGGGATAGAAATTTGGGCGTACTGAGGGATAACGTTGCGGTAAAATTGCGCAGTGCCCAAAAATGCTCGGAGTTGGCGAAGATTCGTTGGCCTTGGCCACTCCTTTATAGCTTTAGTTAGCTGCTGTTTGCACTCCTTACCTATAGCCGAAAAAGAAAATACCAGGTAGTCAACCCTATGAACACCAAAAACGCATTTGGACCTTTTCAGGTAAAAGCAGTGCCATTTAAGCCGCTGGAGCATGTGCCACGTGTGTGGATGTAAGAGTGACAATGATGGTGCAAAGACCAGTACATCATCAAATTAGACAATCGCCTCACAATTGACCAGCCCCCAGAGTGCCTCATTCATAGCCTTGGTGAAGGTAGAGGCAGCTCCCTTTAGGCCAAATGGCATCACCTTAAACTCGAAGGAGCCCAAGGGCGTTTTAAATGAGGTAAACTTAGTATGGGAAGCTTTGACCCTTATTTGATGGTAAGCTTGGAGCATATCCAGTTTAGTGAAATACTTGGCTCCCACTAGCTTATCAAATAAGAAGTCTGTACGTAGTATCACATAATTATTGGCAAATGTAAGCTTATTTAGCTTGCGATAACCCACACACATTCGTAGCTTCCCATCCTTTTTCACCATAAGCAACACAGGAGAGGAAAAAGATGAAGTAGAGGGTCTTATTAAGTGCTTACTTAGAAACTCGTTGATTTGCTTCTCCAATTCCCTCTCTTCATCTTGAGTTAGCGGGTATAATGGTGAATTGAAGGGCTGCAAAGACTGCTCCAAGTTGATTTCGTGTTGAGTGGCTTGCCGCGGTGATAAACCCTTGGGCAGTTCTTCCCGGAATAATCACTCGTATTCCTTGATTAATGGCTGGAAAGAGGGATGAATATGAGTTTGATTAATTTCAGGTTGTTTATCAAGTACCTGACCGAAAATGGCAAAAACTGGTACCTCTGGTTTCTGGGTAACTGCAAGGCACAACTCGCTGCCTGAGATGAGATTGAGATCTTCTTCACGCCACTGGAGCAACCAAATATTTTTTTCCTTACTCATTACAGCACAACGTTTTGTCTGCCAATCAAGATGGCTCTGAATCCATTGCATTCCCAGGATCACGTGATAGCAGTCAATGCGAACTACGTTAAAATTCAACTTAACTTCATAGCGACCGCTTTTTACGCCGACAAATTCTGCGGCATTTCTGATGTCCGTGGAATGTCCATCGGCAAAGGAGGCAGACTTTTGTTGGCTCGATATGTCCACCACCTTTAATTGAATTTTCTTTAACTAGACTATCGTCAATATAATTTTCTACTAGGGCCTTACATAACTTGTCCTTATTTAATAACTGTACGAACCATAACTCATTATGAGTATCTTGATGGACAATATTGATTTGTTCTTTGGATGGAGACCTGCCTTTATCGGGACAGGCACTGATAAAATGTCCAAGTCGTCCACAACAGAGCACTTATTTCCCTTTTTGTATTAGCTTTCTTGAAGTTCCAGCTAAATCGTTTCTCTTCCATAGCATCAGTCTGCATAGGAACCGGTCCTCCGCCCTCAAGGCTTTCATGAGCCTTGTAGTAATTCTCCATGAAGCTAATAGCTTCCTCTAGTGATAGATCCGCCTTCATTTTAATTTGAGCACCTACATTCTTAGGGACTGCTTAAATGAGGAAAATAGCTTTTCGGATTGGGACTAGTCGTTTGGTCAAATAGTGAAATTTTATTACAAATTTGCTTATTCGGTTCCCTTTTAACTTTAATTTATATAAATCGGCTTGCCAGGTCATTTGGGTTTGACCTCCAGAGAAGGCGTTGATCAATAATTCGCAGAATTGTGCCCAGGATAAGGGTACATTGGGTATACACAAAGCTGTGACCCAACTTGTGGCTGCTCCTTTGAGGTAGGCAGGGACTATTTAGACGCCATGTTCAATGGAATACTCTCTTAGCGAATTGTTTAAGAAATCATCGGGATCCTCGCGAGGCACCCCCTAAAAAATAGGAAAGGCAAGGTTATTAATGGCTGCGTGAGTAGTATCAATGCGCAGCTGCCCAATGGCGTGCGCCAACAAACTGGCTGCTAGAGGAATTTCCATATTTTCCAACTTTATGCTAGCCAACTGCCCAATAAATCAAACACTACAAGATTCAGAAGAGAAAAGTATTATAACAAATAATTCAATTAGAACAAGCAACCTTAATTATTAATAAGCTCAATAATGTATACTAATAGAATCTATCAACTGGAGGAAATAACTAGACAGTCCAACCCAATTCCTTAACTTATAGCGCATAAAAATAAGCATAAGAGGTTTTGCACAAAACAAAAAAAAATGGTATTTAATTTGACGCAACGCTGGTAACAATCCTATCTGCGGACTAATAGTGAATTAGACCAGGAATCCTCAACGCTATTCGATGCAAGCTGAAAACTCGGACTTCAATGTGAAAGTGTGCTGAACCACAGAATCTCCCATCAAAAAAAAAATTACCCTGTAGGATAGCCCAATAACAAAAAATCACTATCTCTCAAACTGGGTGGGTTAGGCGGGGAGAAAAAAAAATCTATGTTCGTGGCCTTAAACTACAAATATAATCTATCATCTGTCTCACGTAGAAATTGGTAAGTTTAAGCAGAGTGAATTGGAAGCATTATCTTATGAATAAAATCTACGGACACAGGGATAAACTCTTAAATATTTAGTAACAACTATTTTCTTTTCAATTATCTATATATATAAAGAAGGATGTCAGTTTGTGGGTTTGTGTGTATTTAATACAAATCTGCAGTTTTATTCCGATCTTGATGAAATTGTGACAATTCTAAATTGATATTGAATATTAATGATGATCTGTCACGTAGATTTGGATTTCATTCATCAAATCTGTGTGTTTGTTCTTTGCTGTAATTAGGCTTATTGAAGTTCACTTATGAATTTTGTTTGCTTTGAGTAATTTTGTGACAATTCTTAATCTTGACAGACTTAAATTATGTTATTATTGTTCTATCATTCCATTTCAGCATAATTCTGTCACAAAGTTGTCTCGTTATTTGTATTTTATTAACTTTGTTTTGTACAGGGTGTTGCAGATACCTACAGGGCAGTATAACGGGATGCCTACAAATGATAATTGGGTAATTTTATCAAAAACATGACAGTTTGACGTTAACCCCCCCCCCCCTCCCCGACTGTGCAATCAGCTGTTCATTGCTTCAGTTTTTCCGTTTGATCAATGCTCGCGGTGTTGAGCAAGGGGGGGGGGGGGAGTCGGGGGCATTTCCTTTTTTTTCTCTCAAGTTGCCTAGGCAACAAATTCTCCTTTTGGCGGGAATTCTTTTGCACACGAACGGTGAGGCTGATAGCGGGGACGGCTGATTGGCTGAGGCTCATTCCGTGTCTTTTAAAATCAAACCTATATAAAGAGGGGAATAATTAATACGTTAGCTTTTATCTGGTGCACTTCATGTGAACAACAAGTGAACCCGTTTCATTCCGCGCGGGACGGTCAGCCACTTGGTCGATTTCAATGCGGGACCTAACCTTGCAAGGCTGAGTGCAAACAAACGGCATGGAATATCAATCCACAAGCGAGACTGAAGGTGATCAGCGGACGGCATGCTGTGTGAGTGGAGAGCGGGAGAACACTGATCCTTCTGGTGGCAACCTCACGATGTCTGTGGCGGCAGGCGAAGGGACACTCCTGGGTCAAGCATGGAGACGACGATAGCCAGCAAAGCGATGGCGGTTGGACGGGCGACGGGTGCAGCACATGAACCCTGTACACGGCGTGCTGTCCAGCTTGCATCACAAATTGGAGATTGTTCTAATGGCTTCTTTTCATTTCGTCAGCTGAATTCAACGCATCTTCTGGTTGTCATCTTGAACAACATGGACTGAACAGAGTCGCAAATAGGTATTCAGCAACGTAGAACTTTTCACCAAATTTGAGCATGAGTTAAATAGAAAATCTCTTTCGAGCATGAACTTTTCTAAACGAACTGATTACAGTAAAATAAAATAGGGGGCACTGATGAGCCTCAACGATCTGTATGTTCAATCTTAAATTTTAGTTATCATTATCATACTTAGTTATCGTTCTTGAATTTTTTTTTTTTTTTTTTTTTTTTACTAACACTGTAATCATTTTGCCTTTTATTGAATTTTCTATTTCACCCATTGAATAAAATTCCTGTTCTTATTTGATAACCTTTGATAGTGTTTACTTTGTTAACTAGCACATTTAGGTAATTCTTTAATTGGATTGTTGTGTGAAAAAGTCAGTTTAATTTGGATTCTTTTTTAAGGTTACAGTAACCCTCCTTTTAAAAGGGTTACATGACACTTTCTTAAAACTATCGGTGTCAACATTCCTTGTGATGTTTTGGGACAAAATCCCATGAAACCCAGATGGTACAAAAGCCCACAATCGATGTCAATGATCACACCATGCGGCCGTTAGGCTTAACGCCAGAAGAGATCATTACCTACTCGTTTGAAGAATGTATTTAGTGAAAACTTTATATTATCCTATTGTAATGATTGTGGAGTAACTCTAGAATATAGGGAGACTGATTTTTAGAATTAATTTGCTTATTTTGTTGAGTTTTCTTATCATTTTTTTGTCCTTGTAGTAGTATCGCGACGCTTGGCATACTGGAACTCTCGGTTTCACTGATCGCTGTCTTGTTGTTCTCTCCTCCTATACCGGAAGTATTGTGATTGTTTCTGGCTATGCCACCGGGGGGCGATCCAAGGATTCACTGCGGGATCGACCTGAAATATAAAAGCGGAAGCGCGAGATTCAAGAATTCATTCCAGAATCAGGCTTCCACGTATAAAGCACCCTCTTCAACATACAGGATCAGTCGAGATCGTCGAGTCACAGCATGGTAAGATAATATTCAACCATTTTCTTAAATTGCATTTTTTTGCTTCTTTGGTTCTTTGTTCTTTGATACCATTATGATTCAGTAACTATCTTATTAGTTTTATACTTTGATTTCTTAATATTTATTGATGATGTAAGACCCTAATTAACTGTATTAATATCAGGGGATTTATTTTACTTGTAATTTAAAATTTTTATCCCAAGTGTTTGCAACCTCTATCTATCATTATTGAGCCTTTTGTATTTCTTTGTGGAATATTTTGGTGCTCTATATTATGATCAGTCAAATTAGAATGTATTGCCTTATTTTATATTATATTGCTTTAAGATATGATTTGTCATTAAATCTTTGCTATCCAACCCTATACCTTGACTAAGCCTAATTATTTCCCGATATAATCACAACCCATTCACCACAGTTGCTTAAGGGTGGTTAGGTGGGTATCTTATAAAGCACAATTTTTTTGCATGAACCAGGGGGTTATTGCGGACACAACAAGAATTTAATAAAAGATGTACACAAAACGAGACAGGGTCTGAGATTTGAATTTTTATCCTCATGTCTTAATTAATGGCATTGGTGAATCTTGCATTTATCTTGTTTTGTGACATAGTCAGTTATTGATAAATTGTTCTTCCTATTATTCTGACCTTCATTAAAAATCAGGTTACTTACCAATATCACTGATCCGCCATTATCGATTTTCATTCTGAAACGATTTGTGCAAAAAACACCTCGATCGGTACAAAACCCCCTTATCGATATCGAAGATCGCACCATGCGGCCGATAGGCCTAACACCCGTCAAGATTGTCACCCACTTGTTAATAACTGTAAACCGTGATGAAACTCTATATTTCCAGTCTGTATTAGGCATGGTGAATTTCCTGCATTTTGCTTATTGATCAATTTCTTTGAATTATTGTATTTTATTGTCATTTCTTTTTTTGATTCGTTAAACCTTGCAATTTGCTTCCTATTCGAATAATCTTGTTGCCACGCTTGGCATGCTGGGAATTTTTGACTTCGCTGATCGCTGTATTGTCCTTATCTCTGCCCCACTGGAAGTGTTATGAGCGCTTTTTTGCGGTGCCACCAGGGGCCGATCCATGGAATTGCTGCGGGACTGGCCCTGGATATAAAAGGGGAGCGCTGATTTCCAGAATTCATTCTAGATTCAGACTTCGATCAGCGGAGTTCGACAGACCCAGCACGGTAATGTGATTTTCAGTCCTTTTTATTTTTGTTGCGATTTTGCCTTATTTCTTATCCCTATGATTTCCTATTAATCTTGGTAACTACCTTAAGTCAGTTATTATGTAGAAGTAAGTCCCTAAATTATAAGATATGTAGAACTTTTGAGGAATTGATTTTTTGGATTGTTCTTTAAATTTATATATAATATATATTTGAGTCTGTGATATGCGTGCAACTCTTCTCTATCAGTGTGGGACTATTGCTTTGCACTGGTACACTTATAGTTTGGTATTTGAAATATGTAAAAGTATAGGCTTAGAATTATACAAAAGTCTGAACCCCCCTTTTATTTTTTGAACCGAAGCAGATATGTCAATTTTGATGAATCCAATGAATAGGAAGTTGTGGGTGGCCTATCCCATGGTGCACTTTTCATCATCCCAAATATGCAAATTAGGACACATTCAAAATTTATCTCAAAAACCGTAAGGGATAGAGAAAAAACCCAATTGCAAACTTGTTCAGCATAAATAAACAAACAAAACAAAAAAAAAATCATCCAAATCGGACCAACCAATCACCCACAATCACATGGTGAACTGACGCCACAATCACCATAACACAATTGGGCACGGAAACTAACTGATGCCAAAACATGCCTTTTATTTGCTTTTCCGCATGAAAGTGAATGTGAGTATGGTAATTTATATTAATTTTTTTGATTTGCATGCTTTACATGGTGGAAATATCAACATTCAGTTTTCCTTGTGCAGTGTGACTGTTTGTAAGCTACAAACAGTTCACCACGTGATTGTGGGTAATTGGTTGGTCCGATTTGGATGATTTTTTTTGTTTTGTTTGTATTTTTATGCTGAACAAGTTTGCAATTGGGTTTTTTTCTCTATCCCTTATGGATTTTGAGACAAAATTTGAATGTGTCCTAATTTGCATATTTGGGATGATGGAAAGTGCACCATGGGATAGGCTACCCACAACTTCCTATTCATTGGATTCATCAAAATTGACATATCTGCTTTGGTTCAAAAAATAAAAGGGGGGTTCAGACTTTTGTATTCACCCTGTATATATTTTAAATTAAATAGCTATGTATTCTAGTTTAAGATTCTATCATTAAATCCTTGTTATCCAACCACAAACTCTGACTAAGTTTAAATCATTTTTCGATACTTTCACAACCCATACACTACAACCGGCACCCAAACTTAGGGACTGTGAGAATCGAGAAATGATGGGGAAAATGGTAACGCTGAAATGAATGCTGCTGCTGAGGGCACTGTTTCTGCAGTCTCGGGTTTCACCCATCTCATACCAACTTTTTCTGGCGATGACGGATCCATTGTTCTGGAAGGTTTCTTTTGTGCAATTGAAAATGTGGCCACTTTGGCTGGATGGAATGAGGAAATCAAGACTAATGTCATAAAAGCCAAATTGAAAGGGACAGCAGCACGAAAATTTAATGAACTGCAATTGTACAAACTGAATGACAGTAGTAAACTTAAGGAAAGATTGGTCAGAGTTTTGGGAAGAAAGGCGGATAGAAGGGATGTAATGAGGAATTTCTTCTTGGCCCAGCAGGGAAAACGGGTGGGTGTGGAGAATTTGCTGCGCGACTTGAACATTTATGGGATAAGCTTATAAAATATGAGCCCAATATGAAGCCTCAGAAAGAAACTCTCTTATTAAAACGGTTTGCTGAGAACCTGCTTTTTATGCACACAAGAACTATCTCCCTTATGGAGCCAGACACCTTTGAGAAGGCAGTAGAGGAGGCCATAAAGTCGGAAGCTCTAGAATCAAGATCCAATACAGAGAATTGTAATGTGGGCGAGGCCAGAGAGGCACATGATCGTATAGAGGCTCTTGAGAAATTAGTTATTCAACAAGGTAAAATGTTAGAGTTAGAAAAGAAAGACAAAGATGACAAAGAAAATCTGATGCAGGAATTATTCAAAAAGTTAGAATCCCTTGAAAGGAAGATAGAAGAGAAACCTAGAGGGACCACATATAATCCTAAGAGGGAAGGCTGTTTTGTCTGTGGGGAACGGGGTCACTATGCGAGTTTCTGTAAAAACAGGCCTTTAAACTGAAAAATGCCTGTCTTGCCGACCAGTATGATCCAGCTAAATCAAACAAGCAAGTTAATCTGGTCTTATTAAGGAACCCGAACAACGGGTTATACAAAGTTAAACTGAAGGTAGAGAACTCATGCATAGTGGCGCTGATCGACACAGGATCACAGATTTCCATAATAGATGAATATGTGGCAGAAAACTTAAGTGACAGAGTCACATAGGAAGATGTGGCGATTCTGGTTAAAGGGATAGGAGGTCAGATTCAGGACGTAAGCCGCGCTATATGGGCGAATATTCATTCTGAGGAGGGAATATCTGGGTACTGAAAGTTTCTCTGTATGGACTTAAGGGGAAGAGAGAACCAAGCCATCTTGGGAACTGACCTGATCAAAAGCATCATAATTGAGTGTAACGGCATACAAATAGATTCCCAGCATAAGAGCATCTTGACTGGAGATCAAGTACTTGCAATTAGTAACCTTATCAATACTTGTGAATAGCTTTGGGGAGGAGGTGGAGATCCTTAATGGTGTGCAAGATGCTGTGGTCAGTTTTGAGATCGATAAGACAGATCCCGTGTTTGTCAGGCAATACCCCATACCTCATAAATATCTAGCATCTTTCAAGAAATGTATCGATCAGTACCTGGAAGCTGGTATCATTGAACCTAGCCAGTCCAGATGGAACTCCCAGGTATTTATTGTACAGAAGGAAAATGAGGATATACGTATGACGCTCGATCTATGTAAAGTTAATGGCATCACCCAAGGCTTAGATTTTCCCATGCCCAAGCCTCATGAGATCTTTCAGAGCTTAAACGGTCAAAAGTATTTTTCAGTCCTAGACCTCAACTCTGGGTATTTTCAGATTCCTCTCGCTGAAAACTTGTGTGAATGCAATCGTTTCAGACGCCCTGGGGAAAATTCCAGCTGACAAGGATGCCCCAGGGTGGAAAAAGTTCAGCATCCGCGTTCCAAAGCTTTATGTCTGACATTCTTAATAAGCACTTAGGAAAGGGGGTTTTCGTATTTCAAGACTATATTCTTATATATTCAGAGTCATTCGAAGAACACTTGGCTCTGCTGGAATGGGTTCTGAATGTCTGTAGTGAGAGAAACCTAAAACTAAAGAGATCCAAGGGCTCCTTTTGCATTTCCAATGTTAAATACCTCGGACACATAATTTCAGTAGACGGGGTCAGCCCCGATCCTGGGAATGTACAGCATACAGAGTCAATTCCCCCTCCCTCTAATGTTAAGGAAGTAAGATCATTGTTAGGGGCAGTAAACTTTTACAGGCCATTCATCAACAACTTATCAAGCACCCGTCTACCTATCCACTGACCTGACTAAAAAAGGGGCTAAATTCAGATGGTCTATTGAATGTCAGGAGGCCTTTGATGAAATAAAAAAGGCACTTAGCAGTCAACCAATACTGGTTCCCCCTGATTACGAGGAGGAATTCATCCTTTTCGCTGACACTTCAATTGGAGCCACAGGGGCGGCTCTCCATCAGATGAGGGATGGGTACCTCCGACCCATCGCCTTCTATA
>JAHWFO010054259.1:115164-133314 GCA_023313115.1 Rhysida immarginata
ATTGAAAAATCATTAAGGCAGCATCTGTTGAGGAGGAAAAGGAGTCACACATGTCCCCCTTGAAGCACCTATCAAACATCCAGATGACTGGCAAAAATTTATGTTCCTGGAAAGGAAAGAGAAAGAACGAGTATTGGTCAGAGAAACTCTCAGCTAAAGCAGAAAAATCTATACGGGCATTGGAAACATCTGAACAACGGGAGTTTCTAATAGAGCAAGAGGGTGTAAGAGTTTCTGTGTCAAGGGCAAGAAAAACTTGGGTCTAAAGTATCCAGTGATGTTCCCCGGTGGTGAAGATGTATATCATTTTAATCTGAGGCAAGTCAGCAAGAGGTTAAATAAAGCCCCTGTATATCGCCTAGAATTCCTCTCTTTTGGAGTTTTTTAAGAATGGATAGTCACTTCGCTCTGTGTTTTATTGATTGAGTTATTATTTAACTAATTTGGAGTTATAATTTAACTTCTTGAGATTGTTCTGCTTACCTACAATTGTAATTATCCTGGGCAATGCCAGGTCCTCTGCTAGTCTACATATATAAAGAAGAATGTTTGTGAGTTTGAGGGTTTGTGGGTGGGTGTGTCTGTATATTATACAAATCTACAGTTTTATTCTGATCTTGATGAAATTTTGCACAATTAATCTTCAAAGTGTAACGATGGACGTCGCCTGGTCACCTAATAAAATGTAACTGTGGAAGTCTGCTTCTCACGCACCAATGTAACGGTGGAAAGCCTGCTTAGTCTTTGTGACTGGTCCTCAGTCACCCAAGTATCTACTTACAGTTTGTCCTACCTGACAAAATTCTATGTACTCTTTATCACTACCTTGCGGATAATACTAGCGCTACCCTGCATCAGTAAACAAAATTATTTATGGCCTATGATTCAGAAGTGATCATATAGTGGTATATATTTAGAAAGGAAAACCCTCTCGTAGACTTAACCCAATTACTTTCCAATCATAATTAACAAGCCCTCCCATCTGTTTAACATGGACCCACGAAATAAGAAGCATTGAGCAACCAAATGACTTATTATGAACGTGAAGAGAAATTTATTAAACAAAAAAAAAATACTTTAAGCTAAGATCATGGATATTATTAATGAAAGTAGATATGAATAAACAAATAAAGAAAAGTGGCAACTAATTCTTGTATTAGGATTACTTAATCGATGACAGGATAAATAAGTCTGTTATATACCTAGGATTTAATTAGATTTAACTAAACAATAATTAACCTTGCTCATCCAACAGTAACTCACACTTGGATAGTACTTAAAGGCTAGTCTTAAATTAATTGGCAGTCAGATCGCCTAATGCTGTATTTTGAGTTTCAAACTTGTAATGTATAATCGTTAAGAAATCACAAATCGCGGGGCCCTTAAATTTTTATCGCAGAAAAACACTTATCTGTTCTGACGTCAGTTGTCAATGCTCTGGCCAGAAATCGTAGTGCTTCCCATCGTGTTGCGAGGCTCCTACCTCGTTCGATGTTCCACCGATGTGCACTCTGTTGTGGGGCTGCTACCCGGCACTGTTTCGTCTCCCTTCTTGTTCAGCACCTCGGAATCGTCGTGTCCTCAGCTCGAGCCGATCCTTCTAGGTGCTCCTCTTGGTCGTCCTCCTCCCGTGCTGATGGTGAGTGAGCTGCCAACTCACGCTGCATGATATCCCGACCAGGCTCGCCACACGCAGCTCCAACTGCGTGGCTCGACCTGTGGATAACTGCCTATGGATCTGCGCCGAGATTCACGGCGCCACCAACGCTCTGGCGAGTGGTGTGTCTCAGACATCGCCGTGCAGCGGGGGCCGGACTGTGTAATTGTCCTCACCTTACACTTACTTCTCCTTCTCCTACCTCAACCCGCCGAATGCTGTACCCAACTTGTACACACAGTTCCGATGCTCGAGTCGACGCACTCACTCACCTCCTATGCTCTCTGCAACGCTGGCTGGTGCTCTTCGGGTTTTACACGCCATGTTGACTTGTACGATGCTCGGCTCTCATCATCCTCCTTTTGCGGTCGCACGTTCGGCCGTTTCTCCCTTGTCTAGCATCGACTACAAGCTCGTGATCGCATCCTTCCTTTCCTTCACGCTAGGAACAATTAAAACATTTTTTCACACACAGAAAGCGCCCATCCCCTCACGCTGCTAGAACTCTGCTCTATTGGTCTGGGGTCAACAAAGAAGAAAAAAAAAGTTTCACATAACATGTACGGCTGTTCTCTTCGATTCCTCCAACTCTACTCTCCCTCTGACTTTTTCAATTTTATTTTTTTTTTTCTCTCCTTCTTGTCTCGTTTCTTGGAACGATCTCCACGTTCTCTTGGGATGTGACCGTTGCCATAGTGATCGCTCCCTACCCGGATGCTCTCTCCCTCTCACTCACCTTCTCCTTCACGCCAAAAGTTTTGGGGACAAAGGAGTGCGAGCTTGTGAGCGGGAGAAATGATCCGCACAAAGAACGACCCCCAGCACAACGTGTTCACATTGTCCACGTGTTCTGCCTTTTGTACTTCCAAGTGTATAAAATTAAATGATTTTCTAATAAATCAATTTCTAATGCCTCCTGCTTGCTCCATGCCAGAAATTCTCGTAGCTATTCTTTCCCCCCCTTTTTCTTTAGTAAACGCCTGTAAAATAGGGCCTAAACGAAGTTTATCTCGACTTATAATTGATTTGTATCTAATTATTTGATCCGAAATACTACACAGATGCGCATCATATTATAATGAATGTGCGTCTGTAGTGTCGGGGCGTGCAAGTCATTACAGAAGTGTAAATGGCTCACACGTCCCGTCACATAAGCATGAGGAAGGTCACTGTCTCACTCAGATTTTGAAAAAATAATAAGTATCGATAATAAATCGATATTCATAATGACGGCAGGGCATATTAATAAGAAATATCTCATGACCAAGAATGCAAGGCAAAATTTGTGCAATATAACTAAGGTTCCATTTGTAACAATGCATAGAGTTCCTGTTATTCCGGCTTTTCTTAGAATTGAGAGTTCTTATTGAGAGTCTGAGCCATGCTGGGGTTATCACCTAGCTTATTTGGTAACACAGCATATCCAAACATTTCATAAAAATACATTTTGACTATATTGTGGGTGAATGTGAATATTTTGGAAACTGAGATGCTGACAATGCGATGATTGAAAGTTCGTTTCCAAGAATTATTAATAACTAGCAATATTACCCGGCTTCGCCTGGGTGGAAAAGATGCGTTGAGTAATTTTTTAACGATTGTTTGTTATGTTAAAAATTGAACTATGATTAACAAAGTATGAATGAAATGCAAGAAAATGAGACAGCCTTCTCCAAACCTTTCACAATCATTTTTGACCAAAAATGATGATTTATGAACAATGAACTGGGAACAAAAGAAAATTAAATTATATGTACACAAATAAATAATGAAAAAAAAATCATAAGATAAATGAATAAACTACCACTTACAAGCTGGGCATTGATTGTAAAGTAGTTGTGCATTCCAAGTCCATTTTGGTAAACAGAGTTGTATGTATTCCCCTGTGGCGCAAAAACATGTAGATTTTGACACCTGGGTACGCGGGAGCAAGCAACGTACAACTGACCGTGAGAGAAACAAGCTTCCTGAAAATATATACCTGCAACCTTGAAAGTCTGGGAATAAAATATAAAATGAAACATTCTTCGTCTGACGTTGCCATCTAGTGACATATTTTGAAAACAAAAATTTAGCTGATAGGCCCATCTGGCTGTTTGTTCTAATGATGTATATTAAAGCTAGATTCTGAATCCTATTATCATTCAGTAAGGGGTCCATAGTGCTGTTTCTATCGATAAAATTGGTAGAGACTTTACAACACAACAAAGGGAGAACAGAGTTTCCGACTAGTTTCGCCATTTATTCCCGGCTTTTTCAAGGATACACACAAGAGGACATAAGCCTTTATATACAGAAAATATGGTACAGAATGAGAACATGATTGGATGAAGAAATAACAAATAGTAAATAATATAAAGTGTACAGTGGCGACATTGAAAGGAGAATGGTTGGATAAGGAACCAATAACAGTGAAATTATAAGGAAACCTTGAGAGGAAATTAATTGAAATATAAAGGAAAAAGTGATGTCATAACACAAACAAAATTGAAAACGCGGACCTAGAAGAAGACTCATCCGGAGTTAACGTAAACTAAGGTTAATTTTATTTACTGAATCCTATTGTTAACATCACCACCAAAGTGAAGCCAATGGATGCCATGGCAGTTCTGGGCAGGAGTGAGCTGTTGTGTTGTTAGCTGTGACTTCTTTGTTTTTGATGATTTTGGGCCCGAGGAATAATTAATTCCTCAGAGTTTTCACGTACAACCGTACAAACAGACACGAAAAAGGATCAGGAATCACTTTCCACAACTATAAATCGAAAATACGTACCTAAAGATGATCGAAACGAAATTGAAATTGAAACCATGATCGAAAAATTGTGTATATACTATTATAAAATACTTCAAATACAAACTTAAGATAAACTTATCATTCCATGAAAGGAGTGTGAAAGAATTATTAATCCAGTACCCTCAAGTTTAGCCATGTGTTTGCTCACTTTCGGACCTTCCCACTTCAAATATCCTGGCAGATTTCCGGGTCTATCTTTAATATACGTTGTGATGTGGCGTTGCTCTCACCTCCCTTTTTGCTAATGAATTCTTTACCCTAATAATTCCTACTTAATTAAAGAACACCCACCACACACTTTAAATCCTAACGTTTACTCCCTTGATATTACCTACGCTACCTCTCAACTTCCTCGGTTTCCTACTTAGACTTAAATTTATAACTTACTCTTAAAACTCTAATTACTTCTAATACTCTTTTACCTGTGCCGCAATATATTTTTTTATATTAGATCGTATAGTGGTAGTTACCTTTTTTTTCTTTTCCCCTTATATCATTATAAGACCAGTTCAATTTACACCAAGACAAGAAAGCACTACAAATTCTATCAAATTATTGCTTTGATTATTAAGATAAAAACAACAAAAAAAAAACTTACGTCCCGGTTCCCTCTATTACAACCGTCCCATTTATTCCCTTCTTTGCTCCTGGTTGCAGGTCGGCCTTATAGCAAAAGTTTTAATTACTTCCCCTTCCACAATAGTCATTAATATGCACTCAATTGTACCCAAGTTGTAATACTTATATATTAACATTTATCGCTAAAGACAAAATTAACAAAAACAAATCTACCAAATCTATGTTTAAAACATTTATTAAAAAAAAAAATAAGGTAAATAAAAGGTAAACTGTTACAAACAACAAGAATTATTCTTCTTCCCCTCTATTAAAATATTCCCACAATTTTAAACCAAAGCAAAAAAAAATTTCACCAACCCTTTTACACACTACAGGATTATAGTATTCTTAACCCACTAGAATTTTCACCTCTCTTTTCTCTCTCTATTAAAATTTCCTTATTAGGTTTATAACTTGGCTGTCTCCCTCAACTTAATTACTAACAAACAAATTGCTACTCTTAACCAACATAGACTCAATGAGCAAAGAATGTTCTACTTAACTCTTAAAGAAAACCCAAGTCTCTCTTTCTTTCACAATTATCATTTTCTGTATTCAGTACTAATTTCCGCGCAGGCCTGTAATTTAGTTTGTGCACTTATCTGTTTAAATTGGAGTCTCTGATGTCTGCATGATGATTTCAGCTGAATCACGTAGGCTACAGTCACTCTCTTTCTCCTGGGACTGCCACGGGGTCTGGGCGATTCCGTCGGGGTGCGGTGCTTCCTTCTCTCTCTCGGTCACGATGCTGCTTTGGTCGCGCTACGTAGTCAGGTCTGCTTGGCTTGCTGCCTCCACGCGTCCTCGCCCTCAAGCCCAGCTAGTGAGGGGCGCACGCCGAGAGAGACAGCACAGGTCGAACACAACTAGGTATCCCGGCCCAGGGAGCCCGGTCCCGTTTCTTGCCGTATACCCCTGTGTTCTAGCCACCTGTTGCCAAACCCCTGACCACGTTCGCTAACCTCTGGCTTGTACGCTCGTTGTCATGCGGGATCGGGCTGGCCTACCCGGCCGTCTGGGTCGCTGGTGCCGTCGTCTTGCCCGTCGCCTCTTGTCTGTCGATTTCAGATTCCTCCGGCTTCACCAACTTTGTCTCTTCTCTCCTCTTCTAACTGTTATATATTGTGTTCCTTTGCTTTCTTTTGGCAAAAGAACCTTAGGTTTCATTACTACTAGAGGTGAATTTTGCCAGCTACTCAGTGTCGACTACACTCTTTGAAATCTCTCGATCATCTCTCTCTCCCTTCTCTTTTTTCATATCCCATTTCCTCTCCACCTTGACCTTGATTTCATCGTTTCTTGCTTCTGTTTCTCAGAACTTCCCCTTTCTTCTTTCGTTGTCTAGGCAACGCCACTCCTTCACTCCCTTGCTCATTGTTTGCACTTTTTTTGTCTACTAATCCTTCAACAAAGCGGGCTCTAGGCCTACTTTTCTTAACTTGGGTAAAATACAAAACAAAAATTGAATAAAGTATCTTCTTCCACTGTTGTTCCTATATTATTTTTGTTTTTTGTTGAGAGAGATCAGCCATTCACCTATTGGGTCCAATTGAGTTATATTCTTTTGTGAGAATTCAAATAACGAAGATTTTTTTATTACTATACCATACTCAAAACTCCCCAGTTCCCTCCTCCTTATTCCCTGATATTACCGAAGTGTCTCCACTACACGATCTTTACCCTCTACTTTTATTTTCAGAGCCAATAATTCATAATACAGCTAACACAGATATGTCTCTTTAGCATATCTGTAGTGTCGGGCCGTGTACGATAATTTAATATCGTGCACGTCCCGTCACAACATCATTGGTTTATATGATGAAATTTTGCATTATTGATGCTGAAATTTAAGCTATGGTCTCTTTAATCATTATTTAGTAATTTTGCTTCTATAAACGAAATTGGTTAATAAAATAATATTAATATGTCAAATTAAAGTTACTTTAGGTAGTTTTTAGGTGTTGAGCCGCTACTTCTCTGCATTGAGAGATCTCAGTTGCGCTGGTATGGCCACATGATACAGATGCCACAAACTGGTCTTCCTAGGCAATTGTTATTTTCCAAGCCGGTGGGTAAGAGACCAAGGGGTCGGCCTAGAACCAGGTGGCTAGACTACATGGAGAATCTGGGGTGGTCGCAGGATCCTGGGCTAGAGCCTGCTGGATGGCCAGATTCTGAAGAATAGCACCGATGTAACCGTTCCTGTGCGCATGCATCACTAGAGAACTTATGCGAGCTGCCTGTCAGAACAAGAATTTAATAGATACGATTTTCGAGTCGCTTGGGTTTTACCAGGGAGGAGATGCACCTGATGGTGGAAGATCACGATCGCTGGAGATCCTCCATAGAGCTGCTGCCCCCGCAACCCTAACGGATAATCGGGTTTGAAAAGTAAGTAAGTAATTAAAGTTACAATAGTATATAACTAAATTTTAGCATGGTCTTTTAATCCCCTGGTCTGTGCACACGCACAAATTCTGTTGTTGTAGTCAACAATTGGATTGCTCTATTTATGGAAGAAGCGATTTGAGTCTCCTCTGTTGCATGAATGTGGCTACTTCTCAAACAAAACAGTGTAATGATTTTTCAAATGAAAAATGGAAGGAAAAATTCTGCGACCCGGATTTGAACCAGGAACCTCGACTATCATGGCCGACGCCTCTACCAATTGGGCTATCGCAGACACCACGGACAGCCAAGCTGTCTCACGGTTAAAAGCCCAATGGGAGACTGGAACCTGGCCCGCAGATCGAGAATTTCTCCACTCCAAACCACCAGAAAGTTGATGAACTCACAAGTAAATAATAATGATTATAAACTGGAGATGCTCTCCAAGCATAGGTAATGATTTTTCAAATGAAAAATGGAAGGAAAAATTCTGCGACCCGGATTCGAATCAGGACAATTTAATGCTCGTACAATGTAAATGCGCCGTCTGGCCTTGCCATCTAGTGACATATTTCAAAAACAAAAAGTTTATTCAACTTTTCGACAAGATAGTATCGCCATCTAGTGACATCCTTTGAAAACAATTCAACTTTTCAAAAAATAAGAATAACTTTAAAAAATGGATATAAACACGGTATAAAAAGTACCAAAATGAAAGCACAGTGACACTAACTACAGACATGGAAAATTTCATGGAGATTCCTTGAATATTTTTTGAGTTATGAAAGGTCAAACGTTCCAACGGATGCTGATTTATAATATACCGGGTGGGCAAGAAATAACGTGAGGTGTTCAGAGCTCGCTAGCGGAATTCTATTAGGCCAAATGCAGTACATTTTGGTGTATATACTTAGTGGAACATGCAGTTTCGATTTCTGCAAAAAAAAAAAGTTCCAAAAGTCGCCATAGGGGGCGCTTATTTCAAGAAATCAATGAATGCCTAATTGTCAAATGAACAAATACTGTACAAACCAACTTTAGTAACAACAATAAACAATGTTTTATTTTTAATTACAAATGTGTTTCAATATGACCACCAGTGTGCTGTTCCAATAGCTGCATGCGGTACACGACATTTTCTACGGCAGCTCGCAGCATATCTGCATTAATTAGTCTGATATGTAACATTATTTGATCCTTTAAGGTTGAGAGGTCAGGAACATGTGCTTGATACACAAGGCTTTTCAAATATCCCCATAACCAAAAATCACAAGGGTTGAAATCAGGCGACCTGGGTGGCCATACCATGGGAAATGCACGACTAATTATTCTCTTCGTGAATGATCAGAAATCCTCAGCCTTGCTTTTTATTGTCATGATTGCTCAACACGGAATGCGCTTATGCAAATGTATTCATTGTTTTCTTGAAATAAGCACCCCTATGGCGACTTTTGGTACAATTTTTTTTTTTTTTTTTTTTTGCAGAAATCGAAACTGCATGTTCCACTAAGTAAATACACCAAAATGTACTGCATTTGGCCTAATAGAATTCCCGCTAGCGAGGTCTGAACACCTCACGTTATTTCTTGCCCACCCGGTATATGTTATGGTCAATGCGATTAATCGGTTATTATTAATAACAACCGGCTATTATTAATACTAGCCAAATAAACAGTTAAAGTGAATAATTTATGGGAATTTATCACATTCACCGGTTGTTATTAATAATTACCACTGAAATTTGGTCAATGTAATGATTTTCAATGCGTTTAGATTGAGATTTCCATTACGCATGGGTATATTTTCCCGCGTTTTTGTGAGCGCGTAAGTTTGTTTTCATCTGTTGGCATCAGCTAGACACTATCAGTTGACTGTTTATTTTGGATGTAGGCGCTCGCATTTTTCGAGACGATTGCGTGTTCGGCAGTTTCGATTGTTCTGCGTGCTGTTAGGCCATGTAGGGTGAAGCAGAATGATGAGAGAGGTTAAAGCAAAATATAAGAACAATCAAAATGGTAATAATATATTTGAATCTTTGTGAACCTTGTCAAAAGAAGTAAACCGCTTAATATGGCTACTTTTTTCCAAAGTAGTTCACGAATTCTGTTTTTTCATCTCATCATACTCTGGATAAATCAACGCTCCGCTGATAATATCCAGATTTCATTTCCCTCTAAGCCAATGGGCACTGCTGCCCAAAATTGCAGATTGTACTGATTGGTCAATTACATGAAAGCTGCAAGTGAAGGGACAACAGGAAGCTTAAGCTAAATTGAAAAGATGCTCAAGTTGAAGAAGGTCTTTTAAGTCGGTTTCAATATGTTAGAAACAGAAATTCTCCAGTGAATGGTCCTTTCTTATTTCAAAAGGCTGATGAAATTGCAAAGTTATTAGTCCACACGGGCTTTAATGCAACTGAAAGATTCTTTCATCTTTAAGAAACTTCATGGAGAGGCTACTGATGCCCTTGTTTATTAACTTGGAGGGACAGAAAAACTCCTCATCATTGGAAAGTCAAATTGTTCACGCTGCTTCAAAAATGTAAAAACTCTCCCAAATCTTTACGAATTGTTTACCAAATCATGGATGTTATCAGATATCTGGATTAATTGGCTAGCTCAATGGAACAAGCATCTTAAAAGCGAAGACAAAAAATTGGCCTTCTAATTGACAACTGATGACCTATCCCACATAGAAATCATACGGCTTCTACCCCACACAACTTCACTAATGCAGCCAAGGTTTTCAAACAAACAGTAGACAATATTTTAAATAACTATTTTGACAAGATACTGTACGTGTATAAATGAGTATTTAAGCAAGCAAACTTGTACAAACACATGCTTGCCTTGTTGAATAAAAAAAAATAAGTACTTTTGGTAACCTCGCTTAAAACAGCCACCGGTTAATGTGGCCACTTAAGCATGGTCCCGAGATGGCCATATTAATGGCGACCACTGTATTTCCTATTGCATGACATAAAAATTACCTTAGAGTTGGGGTTTCAATAAATTATGCTTAATTAATCACATTGACCAAACTTCATTGGTAATTATTAATATTTACTGGTAAATGTGGATAATAGGCATTATTTATCACATATACCATAAGACCTGGTTACTATTAATAATAGCCAGTTATTATTAATAATAACCGGATCTTTTTACCTTAACCGTAACATATATATGAATGAGGATAAAATGATGATGCAGTGACAGGACATAAATTAGGCAGCGTCTGTTGAGTAGGAAAACGAGTCACACTAGTCTCCCTCGAGTTCCCAGTAGTTTAGAAATGACAGGCAGCTGCGACCTTGCAGGCGTCTGGGGGGTCAAAGGTCAAGTTTCAGTAGGTCAAAGGTTGAGTTTCGCTAGTGCAAAGGTCTAGTTTCGCTAGTGCAAAGGTCTAGTTTCGCAAGGTCAAGGTAAGTTTCGTTTGAAATGGGTCAAAGGTCGAGTTTCTGTAGGTCATGGTCGTGTTTCGATAGGACAAGTTTCGGAGTGTCATTTTCGAATTTCTGCTAAAAAAAAAAAAAAAGCGTTTTGATTCACAGATGCTGCTCAATTAAGATTATTCAATTTTTAAAGATGGTGTTTTTCTTTTAAACTATTTCTTAATAAAAATAATTTTTAATGGTGAATGAGTTTTTTAAAATATATTAATTTTTGTATTAAATAATATTCCTTAACAATTCCTTCATGAGTTTTCAACTTTTTTTCTTTTTTTTAAATGTGGGCAGACATCCCAGATTTATCATCTCTCAGGGTTTTTTTTATGAAGAGGAGCCTTCTTCCCTTCATTTATTGTTTTAGTTTTCATCAAGGATTTGTGAAGATTTATAAAAAATGACAATACAATGAATTTCTTAACATCTGTGTTTATTCATAAGTTTTATAAAATAATTTTTAAATGTTGATTCAATTTATATTTACATTCAATATACAAAATATTCACAGGGTGATTTTTTATATTTGTTTTAGTTTTATTAAATAATGACCATATAGTACAGAATGTATTGCATCGTTTAAAACATATCTTTTATCGTCATATGCAGTCAAACAAAGTTTATTTTGATGCAAGTGTACCAATCTTCTGCGAATTACGGAAAAAGAAAACTAAAACAATGTTTTCTTTTAAACATCGTAAATAATGTTCGTAATGTACATTTTGTTTCAATGTATTTTTTTTTAACACGTTTTCCTGTTTTGTTTTTTTTTTACGATTTGGCCATACCGAAAGCAGTACATTTTTGATCTCAATCCAATGAAATCTACGATTGGTGCACCTGCAGTTTCATCTTTAAGTTTCCCTGGTACTTGCTTGTTTACACATGAATTTACTTGATGATTTTGGGGATAATTAGATGTATCAAAATAATCTAGGTTTTTACCGATGACGTTGTAAATGTTTTTGGAGTAAATTTGATAAATTAAACTGTTGGTGTCAGTGAAAAGTAGTTGACAGTTTTTTCAAAAACTCTTTTAAAGTAATCATAATGGAATTTGTACATTGTCATTTTCAAATGATCTAAAATGGTTGCTTCTAAATAAACCGGACGAGTCAAGATCATGCGACGACGATGCATTTTGAAAAGCAACAAATAATCTTCAATATTTTCAAAATAATCTAATGTTGTTTTTGCTATAAGTTTTAACGCATGCTTTTCGTTTGTACTGAATTTAATGACTTGTTGTTTCCAAACATTCTGTAAACTTTTCCCATATATGGCGTTATTCATTAATTTGAAGAGATTTTTTTTTTTCAAAAGAACTCGATGCTTCTTGTCTTTTCATTGTATTGAACTCGATGTAAGGATTTATCCATGCTTTTTGACGAAAAGTCACTGCACGATGAATTTTTTCCAGAATTAATCCGTGACGTAGGTAAAATTTTAAGTTCTTATGATAACACATGTATTTTCTTCGAGGTAGAAAGTGTGGAATTAGTTTTCCAGAATTGTTGGGAAGTTTAAAATTTTGGTGTAACTCTTTATTTAAAGGGGATAGCATATCTCTTGTGATTTTGATTTTTTCTGGTGCTAATGGATAATCACAATGTGAATCATGTAATTTATAAGGATAAAGAAGATCAACTTCTAAAAATAAATCTGATGTCTCTTCATTTACATCTAATTTGTTAACATCTAAATTCTCAATTTCCTGTTGTTCCAACCATTGAAAGTCTGAGTAAGGAAGAGGTTGCATCATTGCATATCCATACAGATTGTTCGCATCCATGTAGAACAAGTATGAAGTGAGTTCGTTTTCATCGTAACCTTCTACAAGCGGATTGTTGGCTTTCGCATGTCATTGCGAAATGATCGATACCCCACGTCTAACTGCTCTTTCAAAAAGCATGTATAGATTTAAATCAGTTAAAAGTTGCAAAGTTTCCCCTGTTGTTTTTAATGCAGCTGCCCAAGATAATCCAGCTATTGACAGAAAATTAGCAGGATCGAGTTTGTAACATCTATAACAAGTTGTGCGAAATTGTTGAAAAATTTCACATAAAAGTATTACATCAATTAATGGTTTTCCAGAAATAAGCTTTCTAACAAGGGGAATTTATCAATAGTACCTACTAAAGTTTCTAAACTAGCTGAAAGAAATTGACAACTATCTAGAAACTTTAAATGATTAATACATATTGCTATATATCTTTCCTCACTTTGCGGAATTACATCAATTTTTGCTTCCTCAAAATAAGTGAAAGCACGTACGATGAAATGTGAATCATAAGACTTTAGATTATGGAAGAATATGTGTAATGTTTTATTATGTTTGTAAACCAAATTATACCCTTGATGAGCTGCTCCACAAAATTTACCTGTGATGTGACATGACCTCTTACTTTTGTTTCAGAAGGAAGAATCACCTTTTCACATATGTGACAATGAGTTGCAGATTTGTATTGTTCATGTTTTTGTAAATTTAATTTTTTTGTGGATATTTTTTTTTTGAATTTCAATGTAATCCTGCTGTATATTCTTAAAGAAATGTTCTATATAGTCTTCTCCTCTGTAGAGCATTTTTTTGAAAATCTTTCCTTCATAGTCTAAAATAAGATAATAATAACCACGTGGAATATGTTTCCGAGTTTTTTGCATGAAACTGCGTTCGTTTGAAGGACGACAAGACTGCTCTTTTGGTAAAAGATGGTTTCGTCGAGATGTTTTTTCTGAAGCATTACTTCTAAACAAATTAAACACTTGTATTGATGAAGATGAGTCAACACTATTGTAAAAAGGTTTTGCAAATTTTCTCTTATTTATTTGAAATAAGAAAAAATATCTACTGTGTCACTCTTTTTTCTATAGAAATAACACAAAAAAATTTTCTATGTGTTGATGACCATAAATGGAGTGTTTCAACCTCTGGCAAAGATTCAACTTGTTAAGTGCCAGAAACCTCATTATTATCTTGATAATGCGCTTCCTTCTTGTGCATTTGCAACTCATTTACTGTGTTTAATATCCATTTACAAATTCTACACGTAAATTTTCTTCTAATGTGATTTTTTTATTTTGTGAATTTTCTTAAGATGCGTTGTTAAGTTTTTTTATATTTAAAGTTTTTCCACACAATTGACACAACGTCGTTATCGTTACATCATTATGGGATGGTGTTAATGGTGAAGCTCGAGAAGTAAGGTCATGAACTGAAGTAGAGGGTTGAGTTGTATCCCTTGCTTCTCCTAAGGATGTCGAGTGTTTAGAGGGGTATCTACAGGTGAACTCGAGAGCTACTGTGAAGAATTCGGTGTCACTTTACTTTGTTTTCCATGTTTCTTCTTGTGATGAGTTGTTAAATTTCTTTTAAACTTGTATTGACAACTACACAACTCTCATTTAAACATTTTTTATTTTTTCTATTTCTTGCTTCCCAAAACTCCCCAGTGACTGCCTTCGAGATGACATTCATCCAAATTAACCACCATATACTCGCATTTTTTTTCGAGGAATGCTTGGTACATGATTCATTGGATACACTCTGACAATTTTTTTTACAACGAGGCTTCAGTATGTTGTATATTTGTTGTGAATTCATTTTTATGTTAATTTTCACAAAGAACGTTTCGTTCCTTATCGATTTGAAATAAAGAATCCATTTCACTGTGTATTATAACGTTAATATTTCATGTCAGTTTATTGGAGAATCGGAGAATCGCAAGTCTATTCTTACTACTCCGTTTTTAATTAATGATACGTGAGAGTCATCATCTCCACATCCATCGGGAGTTAAGTTGTAACAAAATAAAGTTTCTCCTTGTATTCCCCATCGTTTATAACTCATTCCATTTCCTTGATTTTCAAATAACATACCCAGTCCACGAAATGTGTTCAAATAGGCTAATGCGTAATTTTTGTTCTTAAAATCCATTTCCAGCACTTTTCCATCAACGATCTCACCGTCGATTGAAACTGATAATGAAGACAGATTAAAATTATCAAAATGCATTGGATTTTTGGTATAAGAACCGTTAAATGCATCATGCTTCACCAATGCAATTACCATTCGAGACGGAACTTGATCTTGAAAAAGATTATAGAGTTGTGCCAAATTTATTCCATGAATAATCGTATGAACTTTAATATCAGTCTTCTTATAAGGAACACATTGCTGTAGCGGTATCTAATGCACGTGAATGCGCTAATAGAATCGTAGAGCTAGGTTTTACCTTTTTCACATACCACAGTACATCTTTGAATAAGATGACTGTTTTTAAGGCTTCTTCAGCAGGATTTTGCCCTGAACCTCCATGAAAAATTCAGGTTTTTGCGGAATCAATCTAAATTTACAGTTGATGTTGTTCAAAATGAGTTTATGTTGCAGGCAAGGGTTGACGTGAATTCGTCCTGCGAGTTGTATAGAGTTACTTTCTGCTGCAGCTTTTTGTCTATCTTCTTTCACCATCCAGAAAGATGCAGTTAACATTGAAGATTTTGCATCGTTTCCATAGTTCAAAAGCGTTTGTATATAACTCTCATATGCATAATCGTGACCTGCGCAAACTAATTTTTCATTAAGTCGATCTGTTTAAAGAGCATTTGCAATAATAATTTTCTTGGAAAGACATTTTAACTTTCTTCATTCGTTAGTATGGTATTGTGATTCTTTTTAATTTTTATCTTGACGAACGATATCGTTTCAGAGAGATTACCGTATATATTCATGCATAAGCCAAATCGTCCATAAGCCGACCTCCCGTTTTTGGCCTTAAAAAGTGGTAAAACACCATGACCCAAGCATAAGCCGAGGCAAAAAAGAAAAAAAAGGAAAAATCTCTGTGTGGGAAAACCATCAAAAGTAGCATCTTCTTCATCCGACTCTCCAAAAAGTTGATAAAAATGTTCGTACATAATGCACTAATTAATGTGACATAATGCACTAAATAATGCACTCTACATTGTATATATATTTGTACAAAGTGGTGTACGAGATATTAAATTTTATGCGCTAGTGCTTAAGAATAGTAGGCTATCGATGTTCAAAAGGCATGCGGCAGTTTAGGGCAAATTTCCGCGGGGCTAATGACCAGACTGCAGATAACATATTTACTATTTTTGACACTTCCAAATCCAACGTAGAAGACTTTGTTGGCACTTTAAATAATCAATTTCCGTGGCAGAGAACAAGAAGTTTCTGAGTTATAGCCATTTTTTGTTTCCATTACAAGTCTATTGAGCAAATCTGAAAATATTAGAAATCATTTTTCTAATGTAGTTTCTTGACTTGGAGGGAATCAAGAACATCTACACTTTGCTTTAACAGTTATGAAGTTCTTTGATAAGAGTGCTTAAA
Organism: Rhysida immarginata; assembly: GCA_023313115.1. Classification (NCBI taxonomy): domain Eukaryota; kingdom Metazoa; phylum Arthropoda; class Chilopoda; order Scolopendromorpha; family Scolopendridae; genus Rhysida; species Rhysida immarginata. The sequence continues at coordinate 131,425 of JAHWFO010054259.1, forward strand.
ACAGAAAATAGCGCAACAACGAGTGCATCTCATGAACTTCATACCCTGTGCTGAACTAAACTCTACAATGTTTGCAACGTGTTTACCCTGTGCTCACTGCTGCTCAAACTGCGCAGGCGAAGTCTCCACCCCTTTATCTATTCCACACCAATTTGCAGCGATATCTGCTCTGAGGACGCTTACACCCCCCTGTCAGTTTTAAACCAACGTGAATTTCGCGCACTTTGAGAATTTCTTAGGTGCTATTTGGCTTTTTAAAACGGTCTGGCACCCTTTATTCGGCTGCTTCAGAACGCCAGACCGAATAATTTGTGAATGGCAGGCTGTTAGGTACAATTTGGTTCAAATAGTAAAATTAGATCATTCCGGTTAAAAGGACGTCAATTTTTCCGAACTTTGGATTGGTCTGGCAGTCATTTTTCGGCCGATTTCAAATGTCAGACCGAAGAAATTTTAATTAGTGAGGAGTAATCTAAGTAAAAAAACCATGAACCAAAAATAGATCGTTCCGGTTAAATTGAAGTCAATTTTTCCGGATTTTGAAGGACTGCCATTTTTAATTCCAGCCGCTTTGGACTGCCAGACCGACCAATTCTCATTTCTCACGGGCAAAACTGTGAAATAAGATAGTTAACTGAATTAGATCTCTCCGGTTAAATCTATCGGGGCTGGCTCTTGGTCTATTAACATGACAATCAAGCCGGCTCTGTAGCCGAGAGCACTAATTGCCAGGTCTTGTCACTCTCAGAACTGGAGAGTTGAGAGTTTGAATCTCGCCGAGGGCATGCATGTTTGTGTTTGTCCTTGGGTTTGGGTCAATATTCCCTTAAGGAATCTGTGCCAAGATTATTGTTAATCATGTACAATGAAAATCTAACCCACTTTAAGAATAATAACAAAATAGGACAATCTGATGAAAATACATTTATAAAATCACAAAGGCATTTAAATTCAGAAAAGTTGATACCAGTGAAATAGTGAATTATGTTTCATTTAATTTACCAATGAAATAGTGAATTCAAAACCAATTAAATTTATTGGTAATAATAGCTTGCTCATTCACATGTGGCGTAGTCAAAATACTGTATTGGACACTAGTGCCACGGTGGCAAAAAGTGCAGTATTGCAGTCTATCATTATCCTGTCTATTAGCTGCTAACGTTCGGAAAAAATCAATTTCAAAATCCTAATGAAGAATAATAACCAAGCCTAAAGATAACGAGAAATACGTTATCGTCCTTGTCTCTGTGTTCATATTAAAAAGAAATACGTAACTACACCTCATTCAAAAAGCGTTTTCACTTAGGTGATTGATATTCGGCTTCCTTGCAATACATTAAACCTGTGAGATTAATTTGTTCAGGCAAGAAGTCGAGTTCGAATCACGTTAGACGATGCCATCTATTGTGTCTCAGCAGCAGGGATAGATAAGCATAAGGAGTGATGTTAAACTGTTTTAATTGAAGTCTGATTTTGAGCCTTTATTAGGAAATTTTTTCTTTATTATTAATAAATCAATGTCTATTATTATTACTTTAGCAGAAATGCAGTATAATAATATATCAGAAAGGATCTTAATACTGTACTTCCTACTAACGAAGTGAGTGGTGGCTTTGCAGTATAAAAGATGGACAACAGGATTATCGACTAGTTTTGCCATTTATTCCCGGCTTCTTCAAGGATACACAACAAGAGGCTCGCAAGCCTTTATATACAGAAATTTGGGTACAATTGAACCAATGAGCATGGAGGTACAGGGCAAGACAACAAAGTAACTAATAAGAAAATTAACCAATAGGACAAATAAACTTAAGGAGAAAAGAAAAACAAAAATGTGTGGGGGTCGCAAACGCAGACCGAAAAGAGGTCGTATCCGGTAGTCAAAATGAC
>JAHWFO010054259.1:133414-148351 GCA_023313115.1 Rhysida immarginata
AATAAAAAACTGAATGAAAAAATTTTTATATAAAGCAAAGTACGAAATAAAAATAAAAAATTATATAAAGCAAAGTAGAAAATGAATACATTATATAATTTTTTATTTTTATTTTCGTACTTTGCTTTATATAAAAATTTTTTCATTCAGTTTTTTATTTATACGGTCCTGTTAATAAATCCACTTGTCATTTTGACTACCAGATACGACCTCTTTTCGGTCCGCGTTTGCAACCTCCACACGTTTTTGTTTTTCTTTTCTCCTTAGTTTATTTGTCCTATTGGTTAAGTTTCTTATTAGTTACTTTGTTGTCTTGCCCTGTACCTCCATGCTCATTGGTTCATTTGTACCCAAATTTCTGTATATAAAGGCTTGCGAGCCTCTTGTTGTGTATCCTTGAAGAAGCCGGGAATAAATGGCGAAACTAGTCGATAATCCTGTTGTCCATCTTTTATACTGCAAAGCCACCACTCACTTCGTTAGCAGTATAATAACGTGAAAACTACACGAGGAAGTAAGTGATAATTTAGCAAAGCATGCTCAACAACATAATGGCGAATACACGAAATATATCATTACATGTTTTTCCATGAAATTATCAGTAGTAGAAAATTAACTTTAAAGTTTTCTGCAGATTTAACAAAATAATAGTCTTCTAAATATATAAACTATAAATATATTATGGAGATTTAGAGGGAATGGCTGCCATTGTTTCTGCAGAATGACGAAAGCAGGAAGTGACGTCAAAAATTTGACTGCCTTGTGATTTCTGCCATTGTTTTTGCACATGTTCCCACAGTTAACCAGGCTTTACTGAAATAAAAATAGCGATAAATCTTTTCAGTTAAAAGTACGGTAATTCGCCCACTCCAATCATAAATATGATCCCTATTTCCACTCTAGATGTCCAAGTCCATTTTAAACTTCTACCATGTTTATTCAAACTACTAGAACTTTATAACCGATCAACTTCGCTTAGTTCAACTTATTCCAAGCAAATGAAAACGCTTTTGGAATAGGCAGTACATTTTCCTCTAATTATAAGTACTTCCTTATAGTGGCATTTTGCTGTTATTTAATTAATAAATAGTATAAAGGATGAAAATTGTAAAGGGAATGAACGAGTCATTCTCTGTCGCCATTGCCACCACGTTTTGGTTTCTGTAAAGGTTTCAATTTAGCGGGTGTTAGTTTCACTGTCAACAAGGCCGACTATACAGTTAATACTATAATAGTCGGCCTTGCGCTGTCAACCATTTATGTCAAAATACTCATGCGCAGTAAGACATGTTTACCACTTCCGGTCATATAACCCCCACCTTGTTCTAGATCACCTTGATGTTTAGTGTATATTACTGTTTTCAAATGTAAACAAATCATTTCATTTTTATTTTCCAGTTGCCAGGTCTTTTATCATTATGGTCTTAGTTGCGAAGATTATCAAAGAAATAAAGTAAGTAATTAATGTTGAGTTTAATGTTAGTATCAATCACCCCTAATTAAAACTTATCGCATTTTTTTCTGGACCTTTAACTGATATTTTGGTCATATTCCCGAATAGATAGGACATGTGTGCCTATTATAACTTTTACTTATTTCTGATACTCTATTCGAATCTGAAGTCAAAATTAAAATTAAAAAAAAAATATCAATGGAATGACCGATCTCGCGAAAATAGCACATGTATCACTTATTCTCAACTAGTTTTTAATGATTTCTTTTTCCTTGTAAAATTTTAACATATCAGTGGAAATATTTTCTAATTCATTATTCATGACTTAGACAACATTCCATTAGCTTTCAATGCCTTACTTGTTTAAATCACCAGGTCTTGTGTTGAAGAAGTCATCAAACATTTTCTGTTCACACTTATTTTTAAATGAAATGCTTTGCAGACTGAAAAAGGTGATTATTTAAAGGCACTAGTAAAATGACGGATGGGTAAAACTTTCCAACCAAGCGGGTACGGAGTGAGCTATTGAAAAATCATGCTTTGCCTCTGGTCGAGCTTTTTCCAGAGACAAATGAAAGAAAGAGACTGGCAATGCCTATTCATTTCGCTGAGCACTACTGGTGCCATCGGAAGTGCAGCATTCGCCATGTTGCTATTCGCAAAAACCTAAGGCAGCGTATATTCTCAATGTAATTTCAGCTGTTTTTGTAGATGATTTCTGGAAGTATTAGTAAGCATAACCTGTTTTCTGACTTTTTTATAAAAAGTTTATTGCATTAACTAACGATAACGTATGCTTTTAATGACTTCAAATAGCTGATTCAATGCCTAACGAATTTTTAAAAGACAAATATTTTAAAATTTTAAATTAAAAGAAAAGGAAGAAATAATTCTCAGTTAAATAAAATAATCACTTTATTAATCCACATAAAGCTTGTGAAATGAAGTATTGGATCTTTTTAAAAAACGATTTGACCAATATGTATGAGAGATATTATAGAAAGAGAGATTATAATTAATACATTTCGTACAAATCAACAATAATTTGGATTATAATTGGTGAACTGTATATTTTATTTTATTTACTTTCAAATTATAATTTATAAAGGAGAATTTTCCTAGTTATTTGTATAATCTCTTCCTCATTTTCCATTTAAACTATTTTTTTTTTTAATTTATGTTTAAGAATCCAGTTTTGGATTCAGGCTGATACTAGGTCAGCCTGGCACCATAAAACTAAAAGGCATAGGAGATTTAAAAAATCGATGAGTGATGATGACTATCGTATGTTTAGCCAAGCGAGAAAACATTTTAAGAAACTGTGGCGGTACGATAAGAAGGTGTATTTCAGCTGGGCTGAATTAGAAATGTCTGCCAATCCGAAAAATTTCTGGTCTACTGCCAATAAATTACTAGGTCGTACTATGAATAAGAACTTAAATAGATCAGAGAGTTTTCTTCGGGAACTAGCGCAAGTATTTGAGAGAAACCTCTCAAATACGGCACAAAGTCCTGGTGATGACAAAACTTTGAAAAGGTGTCTTGGTCTAAGGTAGACAAAGAATTTTCCTATAACAGAACCCAATATCATTGATATGGGTAGGACTCTCTCTGCGTCCAGATCGTGCCTCATCGCAGATATCCCTGATTATTTGTTTAAGGGATGTCTTTTAGTTCTTGCTCCTGCTTTTGTTGTTTTGTTCAATCTGTCCCTCAGTTCTAGTAAGTATCCGACTAAGTGGAAGAGGGTGATCGTCCGGCCTATTGCTAAAAAAACTTCTGCTGACGGTATCAAAAATTTTCGTCCCATTACTCTGTTATATTTCCAGCCAAACTGCTCGAGACAATAGTTACCATTCGACTTTCCACCTTTGTCGATCGTTTTCTTCCGGACTCTCAGCATGTTTTTAGGCGTTATCGGTCTATCCAGACAAACTTAGCCACCTTGACTCATGCTCTCTCCCTTCATTTGGATAAAAGCGAGCAGGTAGACGTGATCTATCTCGATTTCTCTAAAGCTTTTGATTCCGTCAGTATCATGTTATTAATTTATAAGCTAAGGTTTGTTGGTTTTTCCAACATGATGTGTGGTTGGCTTATCTCTTTGTTTATGGACCGAACTTTTATGTTGCGAGCTGATGGTTTTGAAGTGGGCCCTTGGGTAATTTGTAGTGGCATCCCTCAGGGCTCTCCGCTTGGCCCAGTTTTATTTAATATTTTTATAGCAGATTTGCTGTATGCTATAAGATCCGAGAAGGCTCACTTCCTCCTATACAGGGAACGATGTTAAGATCTTTCATCGTATCTCGAGTTGGACAGACTGTACCTGTCTGCAGACTGCTTTGGATGATGTCTGTGCTTGGGCAGTCAGTAATGGTTTCTCCCTAAATTCTACCAAATTCTTTGTAATATATTTTACTAGGAAAGTTGCGGCCTAACATTATGATTATCTGCCTCGAAAGGAAGGCCTTGGCCTCTGATCTAGGCATCTTGTTTAAGACTAATTTGTCATTCACTTCTCACATTAAGTCGCTTACTTGCAATATATGTCGCAGGCTTGGAATTTTGAAAAGACTGACCAACTTCTTTTCAAAACCTTCTTCTTTTATCTGTTTATATGAAAGTATCATTCTTCCTAAGCTGTTTTACTATCTTTGGATTTGGTACAGTGGCTGTACGCAGAAAGTGACCTTTTCGTGTCGTAAATTACGTAATTTTAAAAGCTTTTTGTTGGCGAAATTTCCTTTGTACAAACCAACTGAACATTTTGAAAAAACTTTTTTATTTTTTTTTATTTTTATTAATTAATTGGATCCAATACGTCCATCCAGGGTCTTTATGTACGAGTTGGGTCCCTGGATGGGCCTGGATTTACGACTGCTATACGATGGTCACAGCAGCCGGGGAGGGGGGGTAAAGATTGGCTATCACGGATGGTCACCCATCCAGTGGCAGGCCATGCCTGATGTAGCTTAACTTCACAGAAGTTGTGTTCAGTGAAAGCCCACCAGGCCAAGGCCTCCCCCAAATAATATTGTTTTAATAATATTGTTAAAAATGTTTTTTTTTAATATTCTTATGGGCATCTTACATAATAACATTAACCCTTTCACTGCGTAATTAAATTGCATTTTCATTCCTGAGAAGATGAAATTATCCACTTTTAGCAGCATAACAAGAAGTTTTTTAAGCCCTTGGGATGAATCAAATTTCTGCAGGTAAAAGTAATGTTATTTTGTGTGGATATATCCGCTTTACGCACTAAAAGGGTTAAGGTAGAAAATATCTCTAAGGTTATCCATTTTCGTTCTGTCTGCACTCTACGCGGTGGCAATAAAATCATCATGAATTATCAGTGGAAAACACATATTTCTAATATTAATCCTTTATTCAAACTATTAAGTAATGTTCTTAACAATGCCCAATTTTCTGTTATTAATTTTAAAACCTATCAATGTAGATACATTTTTTGTGATTGTTCTTTGTTCTTGTGTCTTTTTTTTAGTCTTTTTGTTAGTATGTTCGTTTTTTTTTTTCTTTTTTCTTTTTTCCCTCTTTTTTAGGTCGTAATTTCTTAGTTTTTTAGTTTTGTATTAACTAGTTTTTTTTTTTTATATTTGTTATATTTTTTTTGTAATCTCATTAACCTCGTTTTGGGCCTCTGCCTGTTGGGGGACAACATTAGGCTTTTTCCCTCCGGTTTGTCTAGTGGGATCTCCTCGTTGTTGTTACATTATTATTATTATTATTATTATTATTATTATTATTATTATTATTGTTGTTGTTGTTTGGGGAAGCCAAACTCGGATCAAGTCCGGAAGCCAATCCCAGAGGCAGACCCAAAAGAGGGCCAAGCCCAAGGGACTCAAATGCCACGGAGGGAAAGTTATGCACTCGTGGGAGTATTGATGTTTGGGTGTAGGAATTTCCTTACTATGTGACAGGTGTTTAGAATTGTGGCTTTCTGTAAGGTTTTGTAAAAGTGTGGGTTTAAATTAAGTATTAAATTATTATTATTATTATTATTATTATTATTATTATTATTATTATTATTAAAACTTTATTTATCAACAAATAACTTTTTATCAGATGGACCGAATTGGATGATTATTTTTTTTGTTTAATAGAGCAATTTTTACTGGTGGTCCCCGAATAAATTCATCCAGATGTCTAAGGTAGATATTAGAAAAAATAATTGTTTGCGATTGATTCACATCAGCATCGGTGGCTCAGTGGTTTCGTGATTGCCTCTGATACCCGAGGACGCCGGAGATTTTTTCAGGGGGGAAATCCCGAAATCACGCACTTCCTTCGAAAGGGAAGTAAAGCTGTTGGTCCCGTGTAGTCTGGTTGCCGGCTGCACGTTAAAGAACCCTTGCGAGGTAAAATTTGCGGACACTATAACGCTGTCCTGAAATGACCATAGCAGTTGAAAAGGACGTTAATACCAAACAAATCAAACCAAATGAAACTGATTGATTCACATGCATTGCCTTGGACGATCAGCTGTTTCTTGCCAGTCCCAATATGTCTGTGCCTTCCATTAGAGGGGAGGTCACTGCCAGCCTCTTTCTTTCATTTGTCTCTGGTTATTTCAGCTGCATCACCTGCTGGGCCTATGTATTTGCTTCCTACAGAGTCAAGTCGCATTATTATGACCACCAGCTAATATCCCGAATAACCGCCTTTAGCGGCACAGACAGCAGCTAGACAGGGTGGGAGTGAGTCAATAAGATTCTGGTAGGTTTCTACTGGTAGCTGTTACCATGCAGGCTGCAAAGCATCCGATATCTGCTGAAGGGTACGTGGTAGATGTTCCATAGCACGCACATGACGATCGAGGTGATCCCAAAGGTTCTCGATTGAGTTGAGGTCTGGGGAATTAAGAGGCCAGGGTTGTACAGTACTTGGAACTCTTGGTCGTGTTCCTCAAATAACCCCCGAACAATTGCAGCCATGTGACACGTCGCATTGTCTTGCTGGAACGTTCCATTCCCTTATGGGAAGATAGCCCCATTTATGAGTGTACTTGATCTGCAAATAAGGATAAATAACCGAATCGGTTGAGGGTGTCTTCCACAGGTATCAATGGGCCCAGACAATGCCAGGAGAACATTCCCACACCATGATGCTGTTGCTACCAGCCTGGATTCGTCCAACAATGGTTGCAGGATGCTTGTTCTGTGGAGCAGAAGTCATGACTCATCGGAGAAGGCAACCTTTTTCCAGTCAGAAGTGGTCCAGTTTCTCTACTGTTGGGCAAATTGAAGCCGCTTTTGGCAATGAACCTTCGTCAGCATGGGTGTGCGGTGACCATCCATCTGCTGCGGAGGCCCATACATAGCAGGGTCCTCTGTGTTGTGGTTTTAGAGACATGTCTGGTAGCACCCTCGTTGGTTTGAGTGGTAAGTTGGTCCACTGTACCTCTTGGTTGGCCTTCACACACCTTCGCAGCCGACGTTCACCTCTCTCATCAATGGCACGTGGTGCTCCAAGTTACCATACCGTTTATTCTGAATGGTCCCATTTTCCCAGCCATAGTACAATTTAACTACAGCAGCACGAGAACAGTTCACAAACTGCGCGGTTTCTGAAATACTTACTCTTGGCCCGAAAGCTGATTATCATCCCCTTTTCCAGATCTGATTAATCACGTTTCTTACCCATTGCAGCAATGAGTGATATGTTTTTAACATAATGGAAACCTACCTTATATAGTCACTAACCAATTCCTAACACATGACATAATTCCTCAGCTGGGCAACCCCGAAGACTCAAATGATAATGTGACTGGTGGGGAGTGGTCATAATAATGTGACTCGACCCTGTATAAAGCCATGCATTGACCATGTTGTTTTCAAGCATTTCATATTGATGTTAATAGGAAAAAAAACGAAAGGAAAAATTTTGCGACCTGGATTTGAACCAGCGAATGCATGTATCACGCTTGTTGCCTCTAGAAACTGGGTTATTGCCGACATAGGTCACCAAGGTTTATGAGTTTTTGTCAGCATTCTGATAGTTTAGAAAGGAGGAATTCTCCATCTGTGAAATAGGTGATTGCCCTTTAATTGGGATCCACATTGACTATCATATAGTCTTTAGGATACTTGGAGAAAGCTTTACTCTCCTGTGTAGGCGATAGCCCACTTGATAGAGGCATCGCCTAATACTCGTGGTCCTTGGTTCGAATCAAGGTAGCGGAATTTTTCCTTCTGTTTTGCCATTAATATAGTATCTTTACTTTAGGTTTGGAACCATTTTATTTTACTACTTTAGTATTTCATTTTCGATTATACCTTCCCAATTTCACCCAATGCAAGACATTGTCCTGCATGGATAAACATCAGCACCTTGCTTCTTGATCTGTGAAAACAATTTCTGTGTAGCTTATTAAGTATTAGCGTTTTCTCTCTATGGAGCAGGAATACCTTTAGCAGCTTTGGAACTTGCTTTGAAACATTTTTGACTAAAAAGAGTTAAATCAAATTTCAAAAATGGTGAACAATAGTTGTACAAAAAATATGAAACTACAATAAAATTAATTTTATTATTGTGATGATTTTCATATTTTATTTATAAAGAGAGATGTGTTATGACATATAACAGTGTATGCAACTATGTAATTGTAGAGAACGAGTTTAAATTTATTTTCTTTCTTTATACACTGTACAGTAGAAACTCCATATAGCGAAACACAACTGACTGACAAAATCATTTCGCTATATAGATATTACGTTGCATAAAAGTTGTGTTAAAATTTGCATAATTTTGATGTATAAATTACATATGTGTTTTAAATTTAGCATTTTATATTGATTTGAATGCTTCTTAACATTAAGAACAAAACTTTTGTGATACTTGACATCGCTGCCTATCTAAAGTCATCCAGATCGCCATTGCTGAAAATTTTGTTTGGATCGCGATTATTTTTTCTGAAATAATTAAACTTCGAAACCACGACAGACTAAAATTAATTTTGTAATTCGTATTTTACGAAAAAATAGCGATAGAAATTTTCCATAAGTGTGTATATGCAAAATTGTTTTTTCATCGGCCTCAGTAAAAGCATAATTTCATGGTCTTAAACTTTCAATAAAATAAATTCATAAATTTGAACAAATATTAAAGTTTTTAATATAAAAATCTTCCGAGTTTCGACAGTTTTTATTGTAGTTCTCCTGCTGATTCTCAATTGTTTAACATGCTTGCACATTTAACTCATCAGCAGGCTGCCATTATTGCTGTGCAATGCATCATGGATATTTGGTGTGATAACATTCTCGAGAACTCTTTGTAATTTTGCCGATAAAATAAGCCTAATACCACAGCCGCAGCCGACTCGGCAGAGCTTGTGACGTAAAAACTTGTTTTTAACTTTGCTTGTGGTCGTTTGCGATAATTTGGTTTGTTGGCTGTCGGGTCATACTAAGTGCAGGGAACCAAATTTCGTAAAAAGGACCTAAAATATATCTTAAATTTATTGTCTGGACCGAAAAATCCTTACCTTATAGGAATACTTATGCTATAAAAATTTAGCTATATGGAGATTAAAAAAGCATTAAATCAATAGGATTTTTGCCAGCACCAGAGAAACTTCGTTTTAGAGATAATTTCGCTATATCACGTTCACTCTACGCAGGTTATATTGAAAAGAAGACGAGTATTGTTTTCTGATAAGCATAGTGGTTTTAATATCTAAATTGGTCATCCATATTTGTTGTTGGATGGATTATGCGGTTTTCGTTGGATGGCGACATTTTTTTGCCTATAAATATAAGTTGATTTTTTACTTTAGATAATCTTAATTGTTACCGTGTGAATAGATGATAACAGGATTATCAATTGGGCATTATTAAGTTGTTAAACAATGTAAGGAAGACAGCGAGTTGAATAATGAGGTTTGTTTTGGAATAAAAATTTTTTAGGGGTAAACAAAAAGGAAGAAAGGGTGGAAAAATTTGAAGGGTGAAGCCAAGGAAGAGGAAGTAATGGTTAATGGGAGGAGAAACTTTGACAGAGAGGTGAAAGACATTCTGAAAGGCAATGGAAGAGATGAGTCTTTGATTGGATGCTGGCTATCTTGGAATCATCAATAGTGGCGCTTAACATTTATAAACCCTCTTATCTTCATTTAGGATTAGAGATTAATCATCAGTCTTTAGTTTGAAGAAAACCAACCGTGGATAATTAAAATTAAACTGAAAATAAACCTCTTGTCCACAAAATTATTTATTACTTCATTACCTCGAATGCGCATTTCGACCACACTGGTCATCATTCAGCGAACACACTTTAATAGGATAAAGGTGAAAGAAACACCTTGTGCCCCCCTGGCTGACTCCTGGGAAATTACAATAGCAAATGACAAAGATTTATTATACAAATTTACAATAGCCAGTCACAAAGATTTATACAAATTTAAAAGATTAATAGGACTTATACTATACAACCAATCAGAATCGAGAAAGTCACTATAACGGGTAACCCCCAAAAATTAACAAATTTCAAATAAAAAAAGTCAAAATACAAAATTTACATCTTGTTTGCAAAACAACAAATGAATTAAAATAAAAAAGTAAAGAATGTATCCCGACTGTGCCCAATAGTTAACTTAATTTCTAAGCTTGAATTGTTCCGAACTAAAAAAAAATTGGATTAAAATTAAAAGGTGGTCAGTTACAAAAAGAGTTCAACAGATTACTAAAGATTACATTAGATAGCAAATATTACAATTATAAAATAAAAAAAACACAAAGGATTCCAAGAAATTACAAGTAAATACAAAATTGCAAAAGATTTCATCCTCTACATATCCTTAAATTTGTGAAATGTCGTCCATTTACACCATTTATTATGAAAAAGTAACAAATTACAAACAAAAGAAAAAAAAGCAAAAAGCCTAGTCAATTTGGATTATTTCTAATCAATTTAAATAGCTTGGATTCTTCTAAGCGGCCATTGTCTCCAGTCAATAAGTGTTTTGAGTCTTTTTTTTTTCTTTATTTTTAAGGTCTCGAAAGCGTCAAACAGTGAGTTGTTGTCGACGCTAATTGCTTCGCGCTTTTGTCTCCGCTCTCTAGATGGTGCAATAGGATCTGACTAGCAGACTTTATTGCAGTCGTCGACTGTCTAGTGTTGGTGATCATGGGAAATTTGGAGATGTGTTTGCAGTTTTGGGTGGAGATCAAATATACCTGGAGTGGCCTTCGGCTGTTATGGCCGATCCTTGCAAATGTACGGTGTGGAGTGCGTTCAAGGATGTTATTCTCCGGTTCAATTTTGTACTCCATGGTTAGTTGACGAGTCGTGACGTTTCTGTTTGCACGAACAAGCATCCCCATCCTACGCTCACCGCTTGGATCGAGAAATCGTTTGCAACCACCGGCTTGTCTCTGGCTGGTTGCTTTTTGGTTGTTTAACTAGTCCTGGTAAACTCTTGAAATGGTTGTTCAGGAAAAGCCAAGAAGATGTACGGTTTCGGAAATACTCAGTCCACCTCGCCGAGCACTAATTATCATCCTGAGCTCGAAGTCGCTCAGATCTTTTGTTTTCCCTGTGGTGATGGTCGAACCACTTGCCAGGTGTGTTCTCGCTTTATATTGATACCGACTGTTACGTGTCCAACTGATACATGGCAGTTGGTATGTAAACGGATTTCCAAAGTCCTGGGTGTTCCTAATAAACTGGCTGCTCAGTGTACCAAAGATTTTCAGATATTAATGAAAGTGTACTTTATTATCTCACCTCAAAAACTCATAACAAATATGCTTTGGCCACTTGTCATATGCCGATATCTGTTTCATCTTCGACTGCCTGTAGAATGCATTCTTTCTGGTCAACCATACGATCGACTGATGGTCTTCCTCGATCTGTAGTTCGTAGTACTAAAGATCCTGTCTCAGCAACGCGTCGATCAACAGCAACAAAGATGGTATGGCACCGGCTGTCTTTGATCTGCAAACGCCATATGATAGAGCCGGGCAGCTCGCGTCCATTACCATTCATCTGACCGCACATAAAATCATATCTGCCTGCTCGTGAGATGGATGTTATGCCATGGTTAAACGGAACACCTTTCAATTAACTCTGCACTACACAAGTGAAATTTTGAAGATAGACTAACCACAAACGTGCACAGAAGACAAATGTTAACAAACTTCCACGCCAACACAGCCCCATCATCTCTTTGGTTGCAAACTTCCGTTGATGGATTGTACCTCAAACTGTGTTGAATATTAATGTCTCAAAATCTAAGGATTTTCGGACATACGTTTTTATGGAACTATGTTTCTTGATTTCCTGATGGGTTGGCTAGGCTACTGTAAAGTGTGATAGGAAAATTACCGACCATGTGTAAAATAAGTGTAGGTTCAGCAAGAAGAAAGCACTCAGATTCAATTTAGTGAGAGAACTAGATAACTAAATTTATATTTACGATATATACAAGAAAGCAGAAAAAATACGATACATGTATAAAATCAATTTTAAACAAAGGAATTCACCCAATTCATAGAATAAGTTCAAATGAGATCGAAACGTTCAAGTCCCATGGGGGAGGGGTTGCTAAAATTCAATCGACAAAGTTGCACATATTTTTTCCCAGCCTGTGAGGGGAAACCATACCTTATTCACACATTGCTTTTGAACTGAAGTCTTCACCCTTTGCCCAGAAGGGGAGTCCACCAGCCACACGGGATTTCTCCCTTACAACTCCGGCTCAAGCTCGCACGTGTTACTCGCTCACGCCTCGCCTTCGTCTCTCCCCAGTCTCTCCTTCGTCCTTCGCGCTTTTTCCGTACCTCTGCCACATTGTAGCCATTTCGTTATTGCATGGCGCTCTCATTCAGCAGGCTTCGTCGCACTTTTGTATAAGTGGCATGCAAGTAAAGACGAATGTCACAACTTCCTCCTTTTTTTTTTAAGTGTGATGGTTGGACCCGATTAAACACCAGGTTGGTAAGCTTATTCGGGACAACCACAGTGCATGGCCTTGTAATTCTTAGTAGTTCTCCTGCGCAAATTATACTGTCCTTAGACGGTTCCTTGTTGTCATGTGTTCTCATCTTGATTTGCCTCCATTACTAAGGTGTTCTCCGTAGTGCAGGTCCTGCACTGGTAGGATGGATGATAACTTCATCATCTTCACTCTCTCCTTCCTCCTGAGTCCTATGCATTTTTGGTCTTGGCTGGCATCTGGTCTCAGGCAGGTTCCCCATGCAGAGCTTAAGACTTTCGATATGTACAACATGTCGATCCCTTTTACGAATGCCCTCCAATTAAAAGTTAACCTGATTCAGCTTCTTAATGATTCTAAAGGGGCCCACATACCTATACACGAACTATTCTTGGTTGCACTCACTTTTAGCAGTAACACCCTATCCCTAATGCCCATCATTCTGAGACTCCGTCCCTTATTCCTATACTCCAAATGCTTCCTCCTCTCACCATCTTCCCTCATTGCCAAACTTCGGGCTTCCTGTAATCTTCTTACTAAATCAGATTTATATTCTTGAATCTTTTTCTCCCTTCCCTCCTTCCAATTATTCCAAGTGCACAGGGTAGCAGGGTCAAAGCCATAAAGTAGAAAGGCAGGGGATTCTTGTATGTTATCATTAATGCTAGTCCTTATGCTGAACTAGGCTGCTTCCAACCACATGTCCGTTAAGCGGTTTATTCTCACATAAACATCTCAGTGTCTCACATATTGATTTATTAAGTCTCTCTGCCATTCCGTTCGAGTTTGGCCGGTAGGCAGTTGTGAAGTGCTGCTCAATTCCCAGATCTCGACAGACGTTACTCAAGAGTTGTGAGGTGAAGTTTGTGCCTCTGTTACTAATGATCTCACTAGGAATTCCATAGCAACATATGACTTGATCAATTAGAGCTCTGGCAACTGTGTCTGCCGTTTGGTCTCATAACGAGATGGCCTCTGGGAAACGAGTTAGTGCATCCACGTAAACTAGGATGTAACTATTTCCATCATCACTCTCATTTAGAGGCCCAACTATGTCCACGGGTAATTTTTGGAATGGATATTGAGCTGTGATTCCTTTCTGATATGGGGCTTTACCCTTGTGAAGTTTGCATCTTTGACAAACCTCACACACCCGAATGAAATCCTGTGTATCCTTGTAGAGTGTGGGCCAGTAATAATCCTTCCTTAATTTTATTGCTGTGTTATTGACCCCCTTATGGCCTGAGAGCCTGCTAGAGTGCGCTATTTCCATGAGCCTCAACCTCGCTTCCTGACTTACACATATATTTCGAGCATTTTTGCCCCTCCGCTTCCTTCCGCCAGACTGCTCATTCGGGTCTATCCATACTAGCCTCTTCGAGCCTATACTGTCCAACCTCCTTCCTTTGTTTTCTAGGACACCGTTTCCGTTTTATGTCTTGAATAATGCTACCAAAATATGGGTTTGTCCTTTGTCACTCATATATAACATCTGTTAATGTTTGTGGTGATAGCTCCACAATTTCATTGCATGCCAATTCATTTG
Source organism: Rhysida immarginata (assembly GCA_023313115.1). Classification (NCBI taxonomy): domain Eukaryota; kingdom Metazoa; phylum Arthropoda; class Chilopoda; order Scolopendromorpha; family Scolopendridae; genus Rhysida; species Rhysida immarginata. The sequence goes on from JAHWFO010054259.1 coordinate 147,371, forward strand.
GGCATGATAGTAGGTCTGCCATCACATTTTCTGATCCCTTAATATGTTCGACATGAAGTTTATATTGCTGGATCTCTTAGGACCACCTTAGAAGTCTCCGATTTGAATTGGACATGGTGGTCAAGAAGGATAGAGGTTTATGATCTAATAGTACAACTAGCTTAAATCCTAAGATTATGTGGTGAAATTTTCTTAATGCTAGGACGGTGGCAAGCAACTCCTTTTCAATGACACTATAGTTTCGTTGAGCATCATTAAGTTTATAACTGTGATAGGCCACTGGTTTCATGCTATCGTCATATTGCTGCTGCAGTACTGCACCAATCGCTTCAGCTGATGCATCGGTAAACAGAAAAAAAGGTTTACCGAAATCAAGTGCTGACAGCAGTGGAGGGTTGAGTAGCATTTCCTTGACTTTCTAAAATGCCTCATCACACTCAGTCGTCCAGCAGAAGCTTGCACCCTTCTTTGTTAGATTTGTCAGAGGTGTTAAAAGTCCAGATAAATCTTGAAGGAACGGACGATAAAAGTTTACAGCTCTAAAGAATGACTGTACTTGTCCCACATTCCTTGGACATTGCACTTCCTTTATGCTTACAACGTTTCTGGGATCAGGTAAGATACCTTTGCCAGATATGATATGTCCCAGATACCTTACCTTGCTCATCCCAAAGCAACACTTTAAAGGTTTCAGTAAGAGATTTTTTGCCTGACACTTACTAAAAAGCCATTGCAATAGTTCTACATGCTCCTCAAATGTCTTACTGTACACTAGAATGTCATCTTGGAAACAGTATACTCCCTGTCCGAATCTTCTTGGACTAAGTCTATCATAAATGCTTGAAAGGTTCTGGCAGAATTCTTCGCCCCTTGAGGCATTCTTTTTAACTGAAATTTTCCCCAAGGGGTCTGAAAAGCAAAGAACTCTCTCATATGAGGGGCCAAAGGTAGCTGAAAATACCCAGAGTTTAAGTCTACCAC
>JAHWFO010054259.1:148361-166074 GCA_023313115.1 Rhysida immarginata
ATCACAAGGGGCAAATGTGGAGGCGCATTATCTTGCTGGAAGATGCCGTTGCCCCTGGGGTAAAAACAGTTTATGAAGGGCTGCAGGGGGTCCCCAAGCAGATCATCTTAGGAAGTAGCACGCAGAGTGGATGTCGGATGCACCAATGGACCCACTGCATGCTACAAGAAAACACTCCAGACAAGCGGGGTCCATGGCTTTGTGTGGCCTGTGCCAGACTCGGACACGACTATCGGCCCGATACACCTGAAACCATGACTTGTTGGACCAGGCAACCCTTCGCCAGTCCTCAGCGGTCGATGTTGGTGGGTCCAAGCTAGGCATTGCCAACGATGTGCAGCTGTCAAGAGTGGCACCCGTTGTAGCCTCCTGTTCCCAAAGCCTGCAGCTGCCAATTCTCATCACTGACACAGTTGTGGGACATCCCAGGTTGTACTGCATGATGATTTAGCCCACTGTCGCCTTCGTTCAGCCCACATCTGCTGTCCGACATGGGTTGTAACCCCTCGTTGGGTGTATTATCGATAGATCCTTCCAACGGCTGTGCAGGAAAAATTGCAGGGTATTGGCTATATTCAATATTGAGATACCCATCCATCTGGCATCAGCAATCATCCCTCGTTCAAATGCAGATACTTTCTGTGTGCTGCCATTTCCTCAGCTAGATTTGCTTAGAATGATTGTGTGATGTCAAGGAATCCTGTGCACCTGCATTCCGATAATGGAAGCAGCTAATCTGTCTCATTATGGACAGGGAACCTGATTGGAGGGTTGTGCCATGACATTTGGTGAGCGAGTGTATATTGCTGGCCCATGCATATTGTTGGTGAATTGCTTGTTCATACTATTGTTGATAGAAATACGACAAACTTATTGTTGTACAAACTTTGCCTTGCATTTTTGGTTACAAGATACCTTTTATTAGTCTGCCCTGCCATTATTATGAATATCGATAATTATTTTTTTCAAATTTGATGTAGACAGTAACCTTGAACTTGCTTTGAAGATTAAGTGTACAAAATTTCATGAAAGATTGGAATATAACTGTAGATATGTACACTGAACGACCAATTTATTAGAGACACCCTGCTAATAGCGTGTTGCGCCTCCTGTAGTGGCGAGAATGCCTGAATACGTGCTGGCATGGATTCAACAAGGTGTTGAAGCCATTGTGGAGGACTAGCAGCCCAGACTCACATCACAACGTCCCGTAATTGGTGATGGTTGGATGGTAATGTGGGAAGACGTCGCTCGCACACACCACTGATTATAGTGTGTTCTCTCCACTTCATCCCATAAATGCTTGATCGAGCTGAGATCGGACGGCTGAGCTGGCCACTGAAGCAGGTGGAAGTCCGCATCATGTTCCTCGAACCAGTTCAGACCATTAGAGCATGGTGACAGGGAGCATTCTCCTGATGAAACTGTCCGTCACCACCAGGGAACACAGTCATCATGAACGGGTGCACCTGATCGGCAACAATGTTCAGGTAGTGTGTCACATTCCAGGATGTTTCTACGGATATCAGAGGACCCAGTGTATCCCAAGAGAAGACGCTCCAGACCAGCACTCCTCCACCTGCCCATACGGTTGTCTGCTGACAGGATGGGTCCGTGGCCTCGTCATGTCTGCGCCAGATGCGCAGTCTGCCGTCCACATGATGAAGTAGGAACCGCGACCTTCTTCCACTCATCCAATGTCCTGTGGGGATGCCTGTGTGCCCATTGCAGACGCGCTTTCCTATTTTGACAGCGACAGTATCCGTACTGGTTACCTATTGTTAAACCCAGCTCAGTGCAAGGTGCGCCACACCGTCATTGAACTGCGCTGCAATTTGTTTGGCCGTTCCCGTCCTCTTGCTGTGGATGATTCGTGCCAGTCGCCATTGGCCTTGTTCATCCACGGCCCTGTTTCATCCGGAGTTATGTTTTTTTGGCATAACTGCCATTCACGGAATACCCTTGACAGTGGTGCACGGGAAAACCGAGGTGGTTAGCGGTTTGCAAAATGCTCAACTGCGCCCGTCGAGTTCCAACGATCATGCCTCGTTCAAAGTTGGTCAAATCCTTGGATTTACCCATAGTCAGTCCACTTCTGCTGCTGACTGCAACTTGTGATCCAATGCATCCCTTTTATACACCGCTATGGCCTGTTCCACTGTTAGTGTGTCACTGGGAGGCCAATCCATTTTCCGTAAGAGGTGTGTCTAATAAACTGGTCATTCAGTGTATAATGCTCGGTTCACATTGAGCCGGCAAGGCGGCAAAGCGGCGACGCGGCAACCGTTGACGCATGCGCACTACGTCCAAGGCCAACTAGAAATAGGTCAATTCAAGTGCCGCGGCCGGCAAATAAGCCAGGCGGCAAAGTTGAAATTTGTTCAACTTTTGCCGGTTGCCGCTTTTGCCGGTTGCAGGCTCATCCAATCACGTTCGACTACTGGAGCAAGTGATCAAAAGAATGATGGCGGATCACAATTTTATAGTGAAATAGAATAAAGAGAATGCACTTTATTTTGTAAATGTGAAATTATAAATTGCTATTGTCCTTCAGCTTTTTACATCGTTAAATGGATACGTTTGATTAAATTTTAATTAGATAATTCAGTTGGAAATTAGCAAGTTTTAGAACAGAAACGTGATCACAGTTTGGTTTTCGATCGCTTCGATTGAAAATATTGCCGATCGATGTTGGCGACAATCAAATTTAAAAATAATCTTGAAGACTTTTTATAAATACGAGAAAATATGCACACTGAATGAACAAATATAAATAAAACTAGAGTTTATTTGTATGTTCTGTTTTGTTATGTTTTAATTATGCTTTCTCAGCGACACAGTTGAACTTCTTTATAACGAACTCTGATATAAAAAAAAAATAAACGAAACAATTCGGAATTCTCAACTGTGCCAATTGGCCTTTCAACAGTGATAAAACAAATTCCGAATTGTCTCAGATATAGCAAATTTCGGATATTACAAATTTCTATGAAACGTGAATTTCGTCCAGTTTTACTTCAATAACTTAAGATCGACACGACGCCATCATTGTATAATTTCTCTTCCCTTGTCGCTTCTCTCGTGCCGGTCAAGTGGGAACAACTCGCGCGGGCGGCAGAGGAGACAGGAGGGGGGAGGCAGAAAAAGACGCTTCGCCGCTTTGCCGCCTTGCCGGTCCAATGTGTACGGGGCATAAGAAACAAACAAACAAATCAACAATTCCTCTTCATTAAAAATATAGACTAGGCACCCGGCATTGCCCGGCATAATTTCAGTTATAGGTAAACAGAACAACCTCGAGAAATTAAATAACTCAAATTGGTTTTCAGTAATTTAACAATTTCCTGCTGTACACAAAGCTCACGTTGTTCATTTTTTTCCGAAGCCCGGATACCTATTTGTCTAAACTCTCATGGTCTTTTATCCAGATTTGATTTTAATTCTGTCCAGTTGTTAGATTCTTTTCTGTGAAGAAACAATGAATGTAAAATTACTAATGCTGCAATTACGCAAGGGATACTCCTTTTCGTTAGTGGCGTTTCAGTAGATAAGAATTAATATGTATCCTTTGAACAGCAGTGGGAAAACGTGCAAACAGATCAACTGCAGCACCGAAACAAGTTGTTGCCCACGAACAGGCTAAGAAGCCCAAAACGAGGTTAATGAAACATCAAACGATAAAAGAAAACAAAGAAAGAAAGAAAGCGCAATTAAGACCAGACCACAAAAGAAAAAAAAAATCTATCAAAAGAAAAAAAAAGAAGTTAGAATAAAGCATTACATCTATCAATAAATATATCTTAGCCTGGTTCTTTGCAGTATTTATCTAACATATTAATTAATTTAAAAGTTGGATTATGTTTAGCTATATGAGAATACCATTTTTCAGTACTATAAACGGTCTTGTTTTACTCTATAGGCTCTAGGAACATTAATATAGCTCTTATTAAGTTTTATCAGTGCAAAAATCTGACCATTCAATTTTTTTTAAAAGTATACAGTAAATAAAAATATAAAATCCGAGACAGATTAAAATACTTCTCCAAACTAAAGTTAGCATTTTTATTATCATCAAACCTATTTAATAAAAATTTATAAAATCTAGCCACTTTATGCTTCAACAGACTAAAATACTGGGATATTCCCGAGTACCAAATAAGCGTATAGTACGTTATTTTAGGAACAACAGTTGTATTATACAAATTAATAAGAGACTTCAGGTTTTTAAAAAATTTATTGCACCTATTAAGTATCTCTATTAATACAGGTCTGACTAATTACATATGACACGTATTTAGTAAATGATAAATTTTGTTAAACGAGGGTTATGTCCCTTTTTAAAAACGGGGATTTTTTTTAAAGAAGGACTATAAATGAAAATAAAATAAACTTATTGAATCTTTTTTTTTTTTTTCAATATTTCTTATTTAATTATTTGTGAGCACGCGTTTTCATCTAGTTCTCTCTTTCTTATTTTATTGTTTCCCCCTCTTAGAAGCAATCTTATTGGCAAAACAAACTCTGACGTCACAAACTGCTCCACGCAAAAAAAAAAAAAATCCATAGAAATGCAGGAAAAATGAATTTATTTAAAAAAAATTTTTGTGAGAAAAAAATCCGAAATTGGAATAAAAACCCCTCTATCGCTCCCTACACCGCCAGAAGTATCGATAAAAAAAGGTGGTTCCGAGTCTATAAAGGGACAGCCAGACAGCTTGGATTTTAGTAATAGTAGATATATTTCCCAGGTCATCAACCTCAAATTTTCTTTCTAAAGGAGATCCACCTAGGATATAATTATTCACAAATTAATGGCTTTCCTTGTATATATGACATAAAAAGATTTTTTGGGGTTAAGATCTAGGCCATTTTGGGACTCCCAATCCGGAATACAATTCAGAGTGTGTTGTAGTTCATCAACATCTGACCACCTTGTGACTGATGAAAATAGTTTAATGTCATCAGCATATAATAAAACAGTAACCTTAGTAAAAGACTTTAATGGAAGCAAATTGGCGATGAATAAATCAAAAAGAACTGGGCCAAGTGGAGATTCTTGAGGAACCGTACTTAGTATTTTTCCGGATTTTTCTAAACCTGCCATGTAATCAATAAAAAATGATCTATTCAAAAGAAGAGAAGAAAACCATTTCAACATATTTTTTGCTCATCATTACATCGATCTTCTGAAGTAGTAGCTGTATGTTTACTCTATCAAATGCTTTACTAAAATCTAGGTAGATTGCATGAACCTGCTTCCTGCGATCCAGGTTGAACATATGCTGCATCAAGACAGATAAATTCATCTGTGTTGATCTACCATGCCTAAATTCATGCTGCTCATACGGCAAATAAGGATCTATAAAACTAGCTAACTGTTTCGCTACAAAAGATTCCTTTAGCAGGAAAAATGATCATGGTAATAGGCCTATAGTCAGTTGGACCAGATGGAAATCTTACCTTAGGCATCATGGGCTTCACCCTGATTTGCTTCCAAGCAGATGGATAGCATCCATCCCTAAGCGATTTATTGTACACCCAGAGGAACCTTGAGAACCTCGTAATACCCCTTATAAATGAATCTGGTATATTAAATCGATCGATAACTCTAGAGGCGGTAATCCTGTCAGCAATAACATTTGTTTCCGCTTCAGTAATAACGGGTAAGTCAAATTTCTTATCAATTGATTTCCAATGATTTTCCACTCTTTCAAGGATTAAAGAAAAAGAGCTATTATTATTCATATTGGATTCGAAAGTGTTTATTAATTTTTCTAATTCAAACTGATCTAAGCTTTAGGCAGAATATACATTTTTCTTTAAATGTTTTTTAGTTACTCACCAGAAAATTCGGGGATACTTACCAACCGTCTGTTCTTTTGCCGAATAATACTCTTTAAAAGCCCTTTTTACAGACTGTTTAAATAATTTCCTTAACTGCGTAAAATATTCGTAATATACACTATTCCCTGTTTTCTTAAATTGAGAGTGCCAGAAATTCTTCCCTCTGAGTTCCAAAATTATTAAAGAAGAAATGAAAAATGGTCCAGGAATAGCAATAGATAGGGTATTTTATTGTGCGTCTGACGACGTTTCGAGCATCACCTCATCTTCAGGGACTTCTGACCAACTACTAGATTATTAAAGAGCACAATACAGTGTGCTTGTTGATTTGAAGAGTCGATTTGATATCTGCTTTGTAAACGGTTTTATCATAAAGTGCCATACGAGACAGACTAGCGTCATTATATACAGAACCCACTGGAAGAAGAAGCAGAAGCTGCCATCGCTCCTGGAAGTTTTTACAATGTTCAAGAGTTCCAAACACGCAAACAAACATCCAAGTTGTCTGACCATTTGTTACAGAGCTGAAGGGAGACACGTGTATCTCTTTGACTCTTTGAGAGAGACAGCCTTATCTGTAAATTGCTATAATACTTATTCCCTGACCATAGTTAATAATTCTTGGAAACGAATGTTCCATCATTGCTTATTCTTGAAAATATTGTTGCATATTGTTCACTAATTGCTTTCAATGGCAAGAATATTTCCCCAGCGTTGATATGGAAATACATGGCAACAATAACTTCGACGAAAGAACTCTCTTTTTGGGTGGCAGTGGACATATATGATCGTTTGGTTATTCACTACAATTGTTGCAATTGCACTCTGCTCTAGATACCTGGAAGAAAAACCTGGCTATTTATCACTTTGTGTGGTCTAGTAGTCACCGTTTCTTCTGATATACCAGTTGCTCAGTTGCAGCATTGTGCTGGCGAAACCAATACTGCTTCATCTGTCGCCTTTCCACTGTTTCTCAATAGTCTGCTCACTTTCCATTATCTTCAGTTAGTGCTTATTTTTAAAGATTTTCAAGAAAGTGTTAAGTTCTAAGAACTACAAATTCTAAGAAAAGCCTGAACAACAGGAATTCTATGCATTGTTATGAATTGAACCTTATAAGTATCGTACTTTGCCTTGCATTGTTGGTCATGAAATATAAATTTTTGGTCCGTGCACATTATTGCTGAATTGTTAATTGATACCACTGTTGACAGAAACACGACGGGTTTATTTTTGTTTTAACTTTGCTTGCATTGTTAATCATGAGATACCTTATATTATGCCCTGCCATAATTATGAAAATTGCTTATTATCGATAATTTTTATTTTTTCGAAAATATAATGTAGACATTCACCTTCCTCTTGCTTTGAAGATCAAGTGTGCAAAATTTCATCAAGATAATAACCTAGCTGATAATCCATTGTCACCCTGTACTTTATTTATCTTCTTGTTGTGTTGACCTGCATCAGATTAAAATGATAACCATCTTCACCATCAGGGAATATCACTAAATACTTTAGACCAGTAATGGGCAAACTTTTTTTAATAAAGATTTTTATCTTTTTCTCAGATTTTTAATATAAAGTGCACTGTTTCCCTAAAAATAATTTCAAATTATCCTATTTCTGGTCTCTCTTTTGCATAATATTGGTAGTAACCTTACAGGATAACAGAGGGACAAAAGAGTTTCCAACTAGTTTATTCCCGGCTTTATCAACGATCCCACTGATCTCTTGGTAGAAGCAGCATTATGAACTCTTCATCCACTGATCCCACTGATCTCTTTTGCATATTTCTAAATAATCTTGCGGGCCGCATGGAATCCGATAGCAAGCCGGAAAAAAAATTGGAAGCGGTCCGTGGGCCGTAGTTTGCTCATCACTGCTTTAGACCCGTCGATGAAAGTTTGCAATATCTGAATGTGAATATACAGTGAAAATGAACACATGAAAAAGATAGAAATAATACAGTAAGTTTCATAATGAAAAATCGAAAAAGTTCTTTTAATTCAAGTGCTGTTCAATGGACGGAACTCTCCAAGCATGGCATAGCTAGCCTAAGTAATTTCTTGGTCATGTAATCTTATTTTATATGTACACTCTCCCGGCTGTGGTGAATTTCAATGAAATAATCACTTCTTGGATGCAGGCCTCGAAGTGAGAAATAAAAAAAATATAGGAGCTAATACAAAAAAATATAGGATACTAATTTGATGCATTATAGGCCTCGTATTAATTAATGCAAACCCCACTTTTATTATTGTATATACAAGAACATACTATATAATTTGCTTTTTTTTTCAATATTCCATCAACTTTTCTGTCGCCAGGCATGGGGGGAGGGGGGAGTTCAAACCAACTTCGACCTAAAGAACTGTGTTTAATACTGAATATACTGGTACATTACAGTATATTATATTCTAGTTTCGTTTGAAATTCATCAGAACGAAGTTTGTTTTACCCCCAACCCCCCTCCCCAGTCGTTGTAGTGCTAATTATTCTGTCTTGCACAATTTTGGGTGCTTTTTCAGGTCAACTTTTTTTCGCATAGAATACTTATGGTATTTTGTGTTTTGCTGTAGCCAATGTACGCTGTAATAATCTAACATAAGAAACATGTCCTTACTTTTTGCTAATTCCCACCAATGCAATGCCATGAGCACGTCACGTGATTTTGTTGATAGTTATTCCAATATTGCCAACTCAAATTTTCACCAAAAATGAGTAGCCAGAAACTGTGGATGGACATCAAGGTCCCACTGCTGACGTGAGTTGTCGCTCTTTGTCGCTTGTCGCCAGCTCGTCTTGCCACAAATATAAAAGTGTCGCCGGCTCGCTCGTCCTCTCTCCGCGCATGCGCAATTATCACTTTCCTTTACTTCCTGCCAGGAAGTTCCTGCCTCCATTGCTCTCTCACTCTGTCTTCGCGCGTTGTTCAAATAACTTCTCTCTCCCTTCAGCGATTTACACATTCGACGTTCAGAAATATGGATGCAAAAATTTTGGCAGCATGCGCAATCATTGTATGTGAAGAGGATGAAAGAGCTGAAAGGAAACGACGAGGCCCGACCCGAAATTGGATCAAAAGAAGAAAACTCAACGGAGCTTTCAACAACATAAACCTTGAGCTCTGCATCGAGGATCCACAGTCGTACAAGTATGTAGCTATATTTTTCTTTATTTCCATGAATATTTTCAATGGGTGAGGTCAAAAGATATAAATAGAAATTTTAGTTGTCGGTGCTGTGTGCTGGTGATTCTCTCTGCCAGCAGACTCAACCCCGGTTATGACCTGCCAGTTATCGAAAACACATCGTTCATTTGTTTGTTAATAAATAAAATGAATTAGAATTAGAGCTTCAAGGAGTTGCTAATTCATTTATAAAAATGCTTCGTTTATCTGTTTTTTATCGGAAATTTTTTTATTAATGCTTACGTACATGCATAGTGTTCATGTACGCCCCAGCCGCGTTCAACATACTATGATAAAAAAACGAATAAAAATTAAGGAATTGATAAAAATAACAGAATGCACATGGTAATTTCAAAACTCCCATAACCACGTAATTCAAAAAATAGTTATAATAAACTATTTTTGATTTATATTTTAAAGAAAATCCACGAATTTTAATTGTTGTTCCACTTGAAATAATTTTTTTTCTGTATTTTACCTCACCCAATGATAATACATAACAATAGTAATTGAATACACTGGCTAATTTGCAGCCAATGTTAAACATTTATCATGCATTCTTATGAGATTGATACTACTGGGATATGTTTAATATTATTTATTGCATCTGTGAATGAATCAAAACATATTTAATTGTTTAAACATTCTTTTCACAGAAGATGGTTGCGAATTGACGAAGATTGTTTCCAGGAACTACTGGAAATGATTAGACCACGCATCATAAAACAGAATAAAAATAATGCTATTTCTCCGGCTGAAAGGCTTACTGTAACACTAAGATATTTGGCGACAGGTCAAACTTTTTTGGGATTTGTCGGTGCATTTCCGCATATCCGAGAGGGCCTTGTCGTACATAGTTATAGAGACCTGCGAAGCTCTATATGACTCTCTTAAATCGAGTTATCTCAAATTGCCAACTACACCCCGCCATTGGCTGTAGATTGCTAAGGGTTTCCATGATCGATGGAATTTGCCACATGTCATAGGAGCAATTGATGGAAAACACATTGTAATCCGGAAGCCACTAAATGGTGGGTCTCACTTCCGGAATTACAAGGGGACCGATTCGGTTGTTCTTATGGCAGTGGTGGATGCAGATTATTGCTTCCGATATGTTGACGTGGGAACCCAAGGTAGGATCAGTGATGGTGGAGTTTGGAATAAGTGCAATTTGAAAGATATGCTGGATTTAGGAAAGTTGGAGCTTCCACCACCAGCAGCATTGCCTGGACAGTCGGAGGAAATACCTTTCGTTTTTATTGCAGATGATGTGTTTGCGTTAAAGACTTATCTGATGAAACCTTATAATGGTAATGATCTGTCTTTAGAAAAAAGGATCTACAATTACAGGTAAAATACAATAGACTGCAAGATGATTTCAAAAATTTCAGTTATTGCTAACTTTTTTTTAAACTCTTTTTAAGGATTTCGAGAGGACGCCAAGTTGTGGAGAGTGCATTCGGCATTTTTGCAAACAGATTTCGCCCTTTTCTGAATCCAATCCTGTTGCAGCCACTAAAAGTGTGCAAATTGGTCCTTGCAGGTTGTGCTCTCCACAATTATCTTCGAAGCCATACTTCCTCTTGGCCAGCCAATCTGGTGGACATGGAAGACCACGAGCAAGGAGTGGTATTACCTGGATCATGGAGATCAGAACTTCCAATAAATTCTGGCACTCCAGTTCATTTCCCACCACTTCAGACATCCTACAGCAACCATTACTCAACAGATGCAAAGAAAATCCGTGAAAAATTTCTAGATTATTTTTCCTCTGCTGAAGGAAGCGTACATTGGCAGTATCGCTGCATCCAACATGCAGCAAACTGAAGAGACCCAAGATACAAACCCAACAGCCCTTTTCAGGGCCATCAAATTATAGAGAAAGAGATTAACCATCTTCATACTTAACATTACAATTTTATTCATTTCTAAATAAAATATTTAAAAAAAAAATTGTGGATACAACAAGCTAGGTAAAAATTGCATCACTAGATAAAAATTTTAAAAAATCAAAAACTTTTAATTGACGAGTATAATAGGCAATGGCAGTTTTGGTTTTTCACCCTTATCAAGCCTTTAGTATATAGGATACAGTTGAGGTATATGAATGATAACTAAATTTAAAACAGTCATTTGCTTTTCAACTTTAGCATAACCTTTTTAAATAAGGAAATTAAATAATAATGAATAATGAAAGTGGAATTTGGGTGAAACAATTTTTTAATAATAAACTTTCCTTTGGAAATATTGACTCAAAACAACAATTTGAAAACATCAGAACTAAAAACATTCTTCAAGATATCAATCTGTAATTCTTTTGTTTGAAATCAGTTGTATTGAAATCACTGATTGTTTCTTGGGGTATTGTAATAGTTTTTTTAGGAGACTACCTTTGTGAAATTAACTATTCATGGCTTCCCTGTGTGAGAAAGTCATGATGCAATATTGCTCGATGGATGAATGAATGGATATAATCAGCTGGTTGCCCAGAATTTCTGGACAAATGTATAAAACAAGTGATGCATCCATCCATCGAGCAATATTGCATCATGACTATCTCCATGAACTGTTAATTTCACAAAGGTAGTCTCCTAAAAAAACTATTACAATAACCCAAGAAACAATCAGTGATTTCAACACATAACTGATTTCAAACAAAAGAATTACAGATTGATTCTTGAAGAATGTTTTTAGTTCTGATGTTTTCAAATTGTTGTTTTATCAGTCAATATTTCCAAAGGAAAGTTTATTATTAAAAACTTGTTTCACCCAAATTCCACTTTCATTATTCATTATTATTTAATTTCCTTATTTAAAAAGGTTACGCTAAAGTTGAGAAGCAAATGTATGTTTTAAATTTAGTTATCATTCATATACCTGAACTGTATCCTATATACTAAAGGCTTGATAAGGGTGAAAAACCAAAACTGCCATTGCCTATTGAGTAAAGTTTCAATTAAAAGTTAATCTTTCTTAAAATTATTATCAAGTGATGTAATTTTTTTTTTTACCTTTTATTATTATTACTACATTGGTTAGGTTAGGCATTTCCTTTTTTAAGGTATGTCACCAACACACTTTGTATTTCTAGTTTACACTCCTCTTTGTCCACCAAAGGCATTTTGCTTAGAACTCCAGCAACATGCCGGGCAAAACATAGATCTTCATCAGCACTGCTGCTGCTGCTGCTCGCAACAAATTCTACTGCCCGCTCATACAGCTCACATCTCATTCTTTTTGTATTTGATGTTGGGGTTGTTATTCTTCTTGATATCTGTGTATCGTCTTCCTCCAAATCAAGTCTACTGAAATCATCCTCTGCAACTGAAGGCTGGCTGTCTAGCGGCTGGCTTTCTTGAATCGAATCCACACTCTGGTCTGCAGCTAACGTGTCGTTTAAAAATTGCATGCTTTGGAAATGAATCCACTTTGACACGTAGCATGCAGACCTATCTGCACCAGATTTCATGCCAGCCATTTCCTTTTTTTTTTCCTTCCGGAAAGAATCTCTAAGATTTTTAAATTTTGCAGAGATTTCTTTTTCTGAAAATATATAAAAGTTGTCAGTATCAGTTTGAAATTTATATTTTTGGTTATTACAATCAAACTCAAATACTTTACCTGTGCAACTGATGCCTGAATTTTCATTCTCCAATTTGGATACTGTGATAATTTATATATGTATATATATATAAATGTTAAAGAATAATAAAAGACAAGGGTCTACAGTGGCGTAAATAAAACGATAAACAATTTAATCAATAGGTTGGGAATACAATAAAGAACAATATAATATAAAAGAGATAAAATGAATAAACAACGCCATCCCTAACGGACGCGAAATACAATAATAATAAAACACGATCGAGATCAGTTAGTACGAGAGACCAAGCAAACTCCCGGCTTGGGAGAGGCTTTTAACCGCATAGAAGGGGCTGCTAGGGGATACATAGAAACAGGGTACTTACAGTTGTGAAGATCTAGTAGCAAGGTCTTGACGAGACGCATTCAGCGTAGGTTCTCTTAGGTAGGCACGATCCACGATGCCCATCGTTTGAAAGACCCGCCTTATATATGCCCCTAGCATTACCCACAATTCTATGCGCGTTAGCACGATCCTGATTGGTTGCCTGCCATTCCGATCTCCTCGCCCCCTGGTGGTCACGATCCGAATCAGTCACAAAACTTCCGGGGCTGTCACTGGTGACTTGGGGTCTCCCGTCTTTGTTCACAGGCGATGATTCATCAGCACGTGGAGAGGGGGGGATAGACGAAGAAGTTACAATTCGTTGTAATTGACGAATGTCACAACTTCCCCCTTCCGTAGTGAAGTCTTGAGCACTCTGTGCGATTCTGCAAATGTTCCTAACCTCGCTTGTCAAGGTGTGTCCATTGTGGAGCTGTCTGTAGTCGACTCTGGGTTTTCTGCGGAGATTGTATCGGTCCTGGCCTCTGGCGTGAGCGTTACCGCTACCGTCTTGCTCCTCCGCTTCGATTTGGGGTTCTCCTCGTTCCTCAGTCGGAAAAAGAATAACGTGGTCGTCCTCTGCCTCTGGGTCTTCGTCCTCACTGCTTTCTGGTCTGGGTGTAGTCCTGGATCTGTAACGAGTTCCCCTTGATCCCATGTTCCCCCATGCAGCCTTAATCCTATCGATATGGACAACCTGCCTCTCCCGAAGACCGGATCCCTGGATCTCGTAATTAACGGAGCTCAACCTCCGAGTTATGCGATAGGGCCCCCTATATTGATGACCCAGTTTATTTTTGCCTCTGTTCTTGATTAAGAGAAGAACCTTATCTCCTATCTGGAATTCTTTTAGATGCCTCCCTTGATTACGTTTCCCAATCTTAGCGTCCCTTCTAGTATTACTTTCTTGGTTAGCAAGGTTGCGTGCGACTCTCAGTTTGGTTGTTAGTTCAGACTTGTATTTGTCTGGGTCAATATTAGTTTCCCCTTCCTTGATACCTGCTTCCCAAGGTGTACAAGGATCAAACCCATATAGGAGGTAGGCCGGGGTATCCCTCGTGTTTTCGTTGTCGGTGGTCCTAATGCTGAAAAGGGCAGCGTTGATAAACTCATCCCAAATGTGAGGTTTCCCATCACACAAGCGTCTCAGTATTTCAAGGATGCTCTGGTTTGCTCGCTCGACAAGACCATTGGAGTTGGGACGATATGACGTGGTGCATACGTGTGTGATGCCGAGGTCCTCTAGTACATTGCGCATCACTTCAGAAGTGAAGTTAGTTCCCCTGTCTGAAATCATTTCCTTAGGGATACCATACCTGCAGATAATGCCTTCTACAAGTGCCCTAGCAACAGTAGTGGCCTTCTGATCTCTAAGAGGAAATGCTTCAGGGTAACGTGACATCACGTCAATGCACACTAAAATGTACTTATTTCCATTTTCAGTTTCTGACATCGGACCTATGATGTCGACAGCCATTTTGTCAAAGGGGCGTTCGGCCCTTATTCCTTGCTGAAAGGGGGCTGGTCCCTTTTTTAACTTACATTTTTGACAAGTTTGGCATGCTCGGATGTACATGTTGACATCCTTACCTAGTGATGGCCAAAAGTAGAGTCTCTTTAGCTCGTTGATGGTTTTAGTTATGCCCTTATGGCCCGCTAGCTTGTTGTTATGGGCCATTTCGATAATACGAATTTTCATCTCTTCCCCTATGCATACTTTACCGGCACCCCGATCTCTTTCTCTCTCTCTCTTTGCTTGACCTCTGGGAAAGCATTTCAAAATTCCATTCTGTATTCTGAAATCTCCAAAAATTTTAAATTTTTCGGGTGTTCTGTTCCCCTTCAATAGTGAATTATAAATTTCACTGAACATGGAATCGGTGATCTGAGAGGATCTTATATCCTCTTTCAAATTATCCTTAGTCACTTTAACGATTCCATTACACTCCCTCACAGGAGGACGAGAGAGGAAGTCGGCAACCACATTCCTCTCACCCCTAATGTGAGAGATCTGGAGATCAAACTCTTGGATCTCCAGAGACCAGCGCAAAAGGCGCTGATTCATAGCCCCGATGTTAGCCGGGAAAGAGAGTGGTTTATGATCGGAGAGCAGGCGAATAGGGAAGCCCAATACCATAGGCCTAAATTGCCTGAGAGCTTGGACCATTGCCAATAGCTCTTTCTCGATGACGGAGTAGTTCGCCTGGGCCTTGTTAAGCTTAGCACTGAAAAATGCGATGGGCCGGATGCCCTGGTCGGTTTCTTGCTGAAGGACGGCACCAATGGCCTCCGCCGACGCATCGGTATATAGTAGAAAAGGTTTGGTATAGTCAGGGGGAGTAAGAACAGGAGGGTTCATAATGGCCGATTTTAATGCTTCAAACGCTTCTTGGCACTCGTGAGACCACACAAACCTTGCACCCTTCTTGGTCAGGTTCGTTAGGGGGGCTATGATTTTAGACATGTTACGAATGAACGGTCTATAAAAGTTGGCTGCGCCAATGAAGGAACGCACCTGCTTCACCGTTCGCGGGGTCTCTAGGCTAGCAATGGCACTGACGTTTCCGGGGTCAGGGGTCAGGCCTTCTCAAGATATTATGTGTCCAAGATAGAGCACCTTTGTCATCATAATTTTGCATTTCGATGGCTTCATGATGATGTTATGAGTCTTGAAAATATTCAATACCCACCTGAGGGTTTCCAGATGTTCTTCGGCCGTCTTAGTAAAGATCAGCACATCATCCTGGAAAACATGTACGCTTTGGTACAACCTTTCGTATAAAAGGTCAGTCATATACGACTGGAATGTGTGGGCCGAGTTCTTCGCACCCTGAGGCATACGAGTTAATTGATACTTGCCCCAGGGTGTCTGAAATGCAAAGCACTTCCTAAGTTCAGGGGTTATAGGGAGCTGGTAGTATCCAGAGTTGAGGTCAAGAACACTAAAGAAGTTGTATTCATGCAGATTATTAAGGATATCATGGATCCTAGGCATGGGATAATCCAGAGCAGTAGTGACGTCATTGACCTTACGTAAGTCAAGCGTGACTCTTATGTCACCATTATTCTTTTTTACTATATGAATCGGGGAGTTCCAACGTGACCGGCTCGGTTCGATAATACCCGCCCGTAAATATGAGTCTATCTTGGACTTCAGTGCGTCAAGATGGATTTTAGGAATAGGGTATTGGCGGACGAATACGGGGCGGGACTGGTCAATGTCAAATTTCACCATAACATTCTTAACCCCAGACAGCATTACTATCTCTTCCGCAAAGTTTTCCGCGTGAACATCTAACAGTTCATCCAGCTGTGTCTTAATGACACCATCAAGATCCCCTTTTTCGATGCCGTCAATCACGGTATTTTGGGCGAGGACAATCTCTTCGGCTTTAGCATCACGGAATCTAAACTCTGCCTTGGTGATAAAATCATTCCCGATGATTCCTTTGTATTTACGGTCCTTGAAGTCATGGACAAGGAATCGACGATTCTTGAAATACGATCGCCCTATAAAAACATCAGCTGTAATCACTTGGCTGATGGAGCTGGAGTTGTTAATTCCCGATAAAATTATGCTTTCAGGGATGATGTTAACTTTATCACCTAACATACGTACAGTTTCGTTATGAATCAAAGAAATCTCACTCCCTGTGTCAATGATCATGGGGATAGCCATGTCCCCTATCTTGACATCCATGTAAAAGAGATCGTTGTCTCCGCGTCTGGCTAAGACTTCGTTCGTGACTGTATAAGAGGACCGAGTTGTGGCCACCTGCTCGGTCCGTTCTAGTTTAAATGACAGTTACGGGATAGATGGCTTGGGCTGTTACATTTCCAGCAGCCGTTTCCTTTCTTAGGCCTAAATGTTTTTCGCTGAGGCTCCCTCCCTTTCTCCAATGCAGCGATCTGTTTTTGCATGGAATCTAGCTTTGCTGCTTGGGCATCCAATTGCTTACGATAATCAGCTATATGCGCCTCCATTGTAGATGTGAGATCAGCGGATAATTGCCTAATTTCAGACCGGACATCAGTTCGAATGGCCTCGGCGTTATTACTACACATCTGCGCTTGCTTGGAGACGCCTAAACTTTCCGCTTCGGCCGCTAATTTGACGGCACTATCAAAGGAGTCTGGCTCCTTCATCATAAACACTATCCGGAGTTCCGGGCGTACCGTCTTCTTTAATTTTTTAAGAAGCGTTTGATCCTTATGATCCATAAAAGAATCATCTGCCTTCGCCATACGACGAAACAGGAGACGCAGCCTGTTTGCAAATTGGCGGACATTTTCATCGACTTTCTGTTTTGCCTGATAAAGGTGGAGCTCTGCATATTCTAGATCGTCGTCCTTAGAAAAAATTTCCAATAGCGAACGTTTTACCTCGCTATAGCTGTTCGATTCGGACAGTGAATGGTCACTATAGCCCGCTGCGGCCTTGCTTTTTAACTTCGACCGGACAACGCCTAACACGACGGATTCCGACCACCCCGCTATCTGCGCAATGGCATCCACGGCGTCAAAAAACGCTTTTACAGATATGGAGCCTTCATCTCCCGTAAATGTAGGGATTAGATTAGTGAAACCCACAATGGAATCACTCTTAACAACCGACTGAGAGTCGTCGCCACCGCCACTAGACACATTTAGTTCGGGCGCCATTGTGATAATTTATATATGTATATATATATAAATGTTAAAGAATAATA
>JAHWFO010054259.1:186074-209873 GCA_023313115.1 Rhysida immarginata
GTCTGTATGTTTTTTATACAAATCTACAGTTTTATTCCGATCTTGATAAAATTTCGCATACATGACCTTCAAAGCATGAGGAAGGTCACTGTCTACCTCAGATTTCGGAAAAATAATAAATATCGATAAAAAATCGATATTCATGGTTATGGCAAGGCATATTAATAAGAAATATCTCATGACCAACAATGCAAGGCAAAGTTGGTACAACAATAGGTATCAACAATGGTATCAGCACGCAATTCACAAAGACACTGTATGAACCAACAATATATATCTCATGACCAACAATGCAAGGCAAAGTTTGTGCAACAATAGGCCCATTGTGTTCGCATCAACAATGGTATCAACGCGCAATTCACCAATAACAATGAGCACAGAATGATGATGTAATGTTAAAGCAATCTTTCCAAGAATTATAACAATGAACATAAAATGATGATGTAATATGGATAAGTTTCAATTTGTAACAATGCATAGAATTCCTGTTATTCAGGCTTTTCTTAGAAAAGAGAGTTCTTAGTACTTAACAATTTCTTGAAAATCTTTACAAATGATGAGTAACTGGAGATAATGGAGAGTTAGCAGACTATTGAGAAAGAGTGGAAAGACGACAGAGGAAGCACTCCTTTAGCTCTGTGATGTATTGAGCAAATGGGAAGCAAGTAAATAGAAGAATCGGCGACTGCTAGACTGCACAAAGTGATGAATGGCCAAGTTTTGCTTCAACACATCGAGAGAAGAGTGGAAATTGCAACAACACTAAGTATACAACTGAGGTAAGATTACGTGAGTAAGAAATTATTTAGACTAGCAGTGGCATCCTTGGAGAGGTCCAGCACCTTTGTGAGCCTTTAAAAATATTTTTTTCGAATTTTCATTAAGAATTTTTACTGTATTAATTCTAAGCATTTTCATGTGTTTATTTATAAGATATTACAAAATTTTATTTTATTTTTTGTGATTGTTCTGTTTACATCCAAGTGTAATTATCCCGGTCAACGCCGGGTACCTTTGCTAGTTTTGCTATAAGCATGATGAATTGATTTTTTTTCACTGATTTCCAGACGTACAAAATATTGACAGATCGTCTAGAAAATATTAAACACACCGCTAAATTTTTATTATTATTTTTTATTTTTTTATATTTTTTTATCCTAGTTTTCATTTCATTGCCCGATTTAAGGTTAAAATAAATATTTACCGCAAAGAGTAAGCCAGTCTACTATTTTTATGCTTATTCTACCGAGCATCAAAAATGAGAACTGCAATTCCAATACTGTAGCATGGAAAGAAAAACTTTCTAGGTTGTAAGATATTTCTTCGACGTTATTTCCTCCCCGTAAACTTTTTTCCCTGCGCATCTCCGAAGGAAAGCAATTTCGCAAGTGACAGGTGAACCTTCTATGGTTATTCAGGGATGTTGATGGTGTCTTATAGATCATCAGGTCGAATCTATCAGGAAATTTCCTCAACCATTCGACTATCTAACAAAGTATTCAGCTTTTAAATTTAAGGCATTGTAACATCTCCAATGGAGTTTGAAGATGAGAAAAAGAAGAAATTGCAAAGAAAGCACAGTCTCGCCTCCAACTGTAAATGAACATGCGTAAAGATCGATATTATACAGCTGGGTCATTCCATGTCAGTTCAGGCAGGCATTGGCACTGACCTCTTGGATTTTAATGAAATTTCTTATATACAATTGCCCTAAGGAGTTGGTAATGAATGCCAAATGTTATTATTTTTACATTTAAAATTTTCGAAATTTGAGTGGGGGCCTTATCTATGAAGTATTGTAACTTCGGTTGTATTTTACTTAGAAAGATGGAATTGGTGACATATGAAACCTCTTTAAGTGTAGATTCTACGTAAAATTTTTAAAATTATATTACGCATGTGCAAATATTTGAATTTAATAAAAATATTTTATTTATGCAAATTTCTCAAATGGTGGGTATTTGTTTTTCGTTAAAAAATTACTAATATCTTACACATCTATCTATCTATCTATATATATAAAGAAGGATGTTTGTTGGTCTGTGGGTCTGTCTGTGGGTGGGTCTGTACGTTTTTTATACAAATCTACAGTTTTATTCCGATCTTGATGAAATTTCGCATACATGACCTTCAAAGCATGAGGAAGGTCACTGTCTACTTCAGATTTCGAAAAAATAATAATTATTGATAAAAAATCGATATTCATGGTTATAGCAGGGCATATTAATGAGAAATATCGCATGACCAACAATGCAAGACAAAGTTTTTGCAACAATGGTATCAACACGCAATTCACAAACACTCTGCACGGACCAACAATATATATCTCATGACCAACAATGCAAATAAAAGTTTGTGCAACAATAGGTATCAACAATGGTTTCAACACGCAATTCACCAATAACAATGAGCTCAAAATGATGATGCAATGATAAAGCAATCCTTTCCAAGAATTATAACAATGAACATAAAATGATGATGTAATATGGATAAGTTTCAATTTGTAACAATGCATAGAATTCCTGTTATTCAGGCTTTTCTTAGAAAAGAGAGTTCTTAGTACTTAACAATTTCTTGAAAATCTTTAAAAATGATCAGTAACTGGAGATAATGGAGAGTTAGCAGACTATTGAGAAAGAGTGGAAAGACGACAGAGGAAGCACTCCTTTAGCTCCGTCATATATTGTGCAAATGGGAAGCAAGTAAATAGAAGAATCAGCGACCGCTAGACTGCACAAAGTGATGAATGGCCAAGTTTTGCTTCAACACATCGAGAGAAGAGTGGAAATTGCAACAACACTAAGTATACATCTGAGGTAAGATTACGTGAGTAAGAAATTAATTAGACTAGCAGTGGCATTCTTGGAGAGGTCCAGCCATTGTGAGCCTTTAAAAAGATTTTTTTCGAATTTTCATTAAGAATTTTTATTGTATTTATTCTAAGCATTTTCATGTGTTTATTTTTAAGATATTGCAAAATTTAATTTAATTTTTTGAGATTGTTCTGTTTACATCCAAGTGTAATTATCCCGGGCAACGCCGGGTACCTCTTCTAGTTGATACCTATTGTTGCACAAACTTTGCCTTGCATTGTTGGTCATGAGATATCTCATTAATATGCCCTGTCGTAACCATGAATATCGATTTTTTATCGATAATTATTATTTTTCCGAAATCTGAGGTAGACAGTGACCTTCCTCATGGCTTGAAGGTCAAGGATGCAAAATTTCATCAAGATCAGAATAAAACTGTAGATTTGTATAAAAAACCCACAAACATCCTTCTTTATATATATATAGAAAGAAAAGATAACTGATGAATATTTTGTGAGGGTTTTTATAATTACGCCATACCTCAGCTGTTCAAATTATTGATGAAATATAGGAAAGGAAATTCTACAGCCTGGATTCGAATATCAGTCCTTGTAGATATTCTTTGGCTTCTGTCTGAACCTATTGCGCACACACTTCTTGACTTCATCGTTTCTTTGAAACTGTTGTCCCTGCAGTGGTATTTTGAGGTCGCCAAATACGTCTATTCTTTAGGAACATATCTGGACGATGGGGAGGGGGCTCGGGACTTCCCACTTGAGCTTCAGCAGAAGTTCTTGAATTGGCTGTGTGCAACAGAATGACATGAAGAGAAAATTTACTGGGATGTTTCGATTTGATTGCCCTCCTGAGCTTCGTTAATTTTGTGAGTCCTGCGCCCCCCCCCCCCCCCTTAAATCCAGATTCGTTTCCTTATGACTTACAGTGATGCTCAAAAATGCACTATAGGGTTTCAAAGCAATGATGAAGTCAAGGAGTGCATGTGCAATTACTTCAAACATGCCAGAGTGTTTCTACGAACTTCTCAGCCGGTGGCATTTGGCGAATTTTATCACACAGGGATAAATGTCTAAATATTTATTTATTTATTTAAGAATAGAGACTGGAGTATAACTCCCTGTGGGTGCCAATATGGTCAAAAAAGACCGAAAAGTAGGCACTTGGGGGTAGGGACGTTGCGATACTTCTGATATGAGTAAGTATCGATATTTTTCTTTCAATATTGGCAGTATCGGTATCAATATCGGTTATTCGCTAATATTGTGGTATCGGAAAAAAAAAGATGATTATCGCTATATAGTATCGGTACTATTTTTTAAATTTTAGAAATATATTTTTATGCGTTTGCCTATTAATGTTTCGTACCATCTTTTCCATCTACCGAGCCACTTTTCTTTGTTGTAAGCTGTCGCTTGTAGAATATACAGGGTGTTTCTGAATGGTATGTACAAACTTTCAGGATATGTTCCAGGACCAAAACAAACAGATAATGTCATATGAACATGAGATCAAAGACGCTTCTTTCTATAGTATAAAGGTTTGAAGATGTCCTGTAGTAGAAGAGTTACGACAATTCAAAGAAACGTCTGAAGAAAATTGTGTTCTCCTGTCGTGCACAGACTTCCTAACGGAGGCCATTTTGATCATTTACTATAGCAAATGAATTATCTTGTTATCTCGTAGAAACAAGAAATTATCCCCCCCCCCCCCTTCCGAGGACGATTTTACCCCTTGAAGTGATGTATCGGAAGCCCTGAGGTGATGCATTTTTACCCCTTTATCTTCACTTTTAAATCTTCCAAATGTTTTAAACAGAAAATTGATTTTCTCGAACATAGTATCCAAACCAAAAAATGTAAAAACTCGTATCTTCTTTTGTTTCTCACCATTGCCGATCGAAGGACATATCGTAATGACTTATGTTGCCATATATCTAAAGACTAAGTGACTGTCAGCCCTACTGAGAAAATTTATCCCAAACTTCATACAAATCTGCTTACCGAATTTTCACTTTGGTACCGTGTAGACCTTTTGGTCCCCTCTAACTCCCACCTCCATAATCCCGACCTCAGTGGGCTAATCAAAACCAACTTAAATAGTGAAGGAGGACATGCCTATGGTAAGCCCAGTGATGCCGCTAGGCAAAATCACCGTGGTGCAGCGCCATGCTGCCCCTGCAATTCAGCATTTGATGTCGAGCCGGCCCCTGCAATCGAGAAAGTAGGCTTCCCGTTATACTACCCTGTAGTTTTCTGCAACAACCTGTATATTCATTTAAAGGCGAGCTGTTTATCGCGTTACTCCTGCTTTTTTTTATCCTCTGCGTGACAAGTCGAGGCTTTTGTATTCGTGTGTGGTGGTTTCCTGTGGTCGCTTTACTGTAAAAAAAAAAAAAACGGCTTCGTCCGCGAGAAGAAGTATTCTTTAATAAGCTTTCATGTTTAAATTAGCATTAATAAAATGCTGAGGGATAATACAGATCAACTGTATAAGGTATAAAGTTTAAAAATCTTAATGCAATCATTATTCGCAATTTTATCCTGCAAAACTAGTGCATAAATTGTTGGAAAATATACTTTAAACACTATTGAGGAATGTACCATGAGATGATGTCTTTTCGTGGCATCACAAAGTAAGGAAGAGATTAGCGTATAAGAAAGTAGAAAGCCTTAACATGCCCTAATCGCATACAGATTTCGAAGTTAGCATTATGCCATAAAAATATAAATGTGAATCACTGAAGTGCCCATGTACTTTTATTAACATTAAAGCAAGAATTTAGCTGCTTTCAGTGCCCCTTTCAGACATACAGTGCCCTATTGCCTCCGAGCATGCCATGCTGCCCTTTGTTTCTGTAGCCATCACTGAAGCTATGTTCTAAATTTCATTCTACGTGAAAAAATGTAGAAAATATGAAGGGGACAGACGGACGGGCAGACAAACGGACATTGTGAAACCAATAAATCCTTCCAAAACTTAATAAATCACGGAATTTGCAACAGCTATAGGCTTTAGAGTTAATTTCGTCTACTGCAGAACACCTTCAAACCAATTTAACTCTAGAACGACGCGTTTTCGACTGAATGCTCATATGACATTTTGTGCTTGTTTTAGTCCCCAGAACATATCCTGAAATTTATACAGGCCATTCAGAAACACCCTGTGTACAGTTCAATATTACTTGAAACTTGCAATTGTGCCCGCTTTCTAAGAGTATCGAACGATACGATACTCTCTATATCGATACTTTATTTTCGATAATATCGGGTATCGATAGTTGGCTCTAAATTTGATATCGATGCTGAATATCGTATCGAAAAGAGTATCGCAACGTCCCCACTTGGGGGCTCATTGATTTTAAGACCTAAATAATTACAGAAAAATCACAAAATATAAACAATCAAAACACAAAAAAAATTAGTTAACGGCATCGTTATCCAATAATATATGAGTTTTAGCATCAACATCAGTGTTCTACCCAGAAAATTTTATCAGATGGGCGGTAAGCTAAAATAACCGGGCGGACAAAAATTAAAAACAAAAACTAATAAAATATCATGCAGTGTTGTGCAGTTTTTCGTGTATTCTTCAGCCGGGCGGCGCGCCTGTTAAAAGGGCCTGGGGAGAACCCTGAAAATGTTACGAGCAGTAGCGGCTCGCAACTATGATAAGTGGAGGGGCACAAATTTTTCAAATACAATGGTTGCTAAAATCCTAGGCCTTTTTTATTCAAAAGTTATAGCCTAGGGGCCCCTGCCGCGGCCTCAGAGGACTATATCAGTTTTAGTGTGTAATAGCTAAAATTTTAAGCAACATATAATAAATATAAAAGATTTCAGGTTTATAGGATTCTGGTTTAAAATTTATGGCTTGATTTGAGATTGAGGCCTCATGGCCCCTGCCAATTTTTAATGTATATTAGCTAAATTTTACCATGATTAAACAAAATTTCAGGTCCCTAGGCCTTTCGGTTCAGATGTTATAGCTCAATTGTATTTTAGGCCGCCAGGGACCCCAAGACTTATATCGATCTCCTTGTATTTTGACTATAATTTGTAACTAACACACTGTAAAGATACAAAACTTCAAGTTCTTAGGCCTTTTTATTCAAATGTTATAGCTTGATTTGTGATTTGGGCTTCAGGGCCCCTGTAGAGACCTAAGAGGCTTAAATCAGTTCCTAGTGTATATTAGCTAAATTTTTAGTTAATTACTATAAGAATACAAAATTTCAATTTCTAATCCTTTTCGTTCAAACATTATGGCTTTGTTTGTGTTTAGGGTCCCTGCCAGGGCCCCAGAGGACTATACACGTATAAGTTTTTGTGTATAATAACTAAAATTTTAAGTAACACACTATAAATAAACAAAATTTCAGTGTCCTATATCATTCCTTTCAAATGTTATAGCTTCAATTGTATTTGGGGCCTCAGGACCTCCGGCAGGGCCCAAGAGGCTTATATCACTATTCTTGTATATTGTTTTATTTTTTTAAAACCGCACTACAAATTTAAGAAATTCACGATATTAGGCCTCTTTGTTCAAAAGATAAAAAGGAACCATGATATTCATACAAGTGGCCCTGAGAGGCCCCAGGCCCACCTAGAATATTTTCTATATTTTTCGCACTGTCTTCTGTATAGGGCCTACGTGTGTACAAAATTTCAACCCTCTAGGTCAGTCCTTTCAAAAGATTAAAAGAGGAACCATGAAATTCATACAAATGGCCCCCGAGGGGCCCCGAGCCACACTAGAGAACTCGCTATATTTTTCGCACCGTTCTTTGTATAAGCCTCGAGATAGTAGATTGTAGTGACCTCTACTGGCGTGTTTGTAAAAAATGATAGTGATAAACTTATACAGGTTATCGTATAGTGATCTCTTCTAATCAGTTATGGAAAAAAATAAGAGTTGGAAGGACCATTTTTTCGTTTCTGGATGCAGCAGCACGTAAGGAAAAGATTCGGAGGCATCATTTTATTCATTTCTAAACGAAAAATGGCATCAAGACAGAAGAAAAAAGTGGATCCAAGCTGTAAAACGAGAGAAGAAAATATTTATTATTCTAAATTTTATATTAGTGACTATTTAATTATATTGCTATTTTAATGTATGATTTCATTTCATGATCCCATAGACTAGATACCAACACAATACTCGAAAATCTGTTCCAGACATTTCATTGGCAACAAGAAAAGTGACAACCCAAATCATCCATCATAATTGCCCACAATATTTATCCATTAAAAAAACAACAAAAGAACTCTACTGAACAATGTTATACACGCCTTGTAAAACGAACCAAGCGAAGGAAAACTGATAGGAAGATACATGGTGGAAAATGAGTTTTCCCATGATCTCTTTCTTGTTTTATAAAAATAAACTACATCTGCTACATGTTTGCATTTTTGTGATGCCCCTGCTTTACACCCACATATACACTGTCATATCAGTGAATTATGACCAGTACCCCTTCAAGGCACATGCATGGTTCGCCCCAATAACGATTACACATTGCAAAATTTTAATAACAGGCTAAAGCTGGTGCATCAAACGGCAGGTGCACGAGCCTCAAGATCGGTAAACATCCGGATTCAACGGACATCCAAAAACGGATGATAATAGGCTGTTGCAGCAAGGGTGGCACCATCTCTGAAACTGCGCGATTTGTCAACTGTTCACGGTCCGCTGTAGTGAAGCTGTACAAAGAGTGGACAGTAGGGACAGAAATCGCGTCCCAACGCCATCACTGTAAAGGGTCACGAGCCATCGACCGATGGGGTGAGCGGTGCCTACGTCGACTCGTAAAAGGTGACAGGAGAGCCAAAGTCCATCGACTGACCACCAGATTCAACAGTGGTGCCAAAACAGGTGTATCCGACATTACCATTGAACGCACACTGCTACAGATGGGCCTGAACAGTCGACGCATGGTTGCTGCACCCATGTTGACCAGGAGTCATCATCAACGACGCCTAGACTTTGCACATGAGCACTGCTATTGGACCACATATGAGTGGGCTAAGGTCGCCTTCTCCGACGAGTCAAGGTTTATGCTCCATAAGATTGACGAGCGATGGCGAGTGCGTCGTGAACGTCATGAAATGAGAGTGCAGGAGGCTATTGTGGGCCGGAAACAGGCTGGTGGGGGTAGTGTGCCTATGTGGGGGATCTTCTGTTGGGAGCATTTAGGTCCACTGAATCGTCTAGAGGGCAATTTGAATGCCTGTGGCTATCTGTCAATCGTAGCGGACCAGGTGCACCCGTACATGCTTACGATGTTTCCCCAGTGTGATGGAGTTTTGCAGCAGGACAATGCACCTTGCCATAAGGCACGTTACCTTCTGGATTGGTTCGAGGAATACTCTACTGACTTTCAAGGGTTCCCTTGGCCCACTAATTCGCCGGACATCAATCCAATCGAACATCTGTGGGAGCACCTTGATCGCCATGTACGGCAGCTGGACCCTCCACCTATGACTCTCAAAGCTCTGTGGACAGCGCTTCAAGCGGAATGGACTGCCATACCATCGGACGCATACCGCGCACTTCTTACGTCCATGCCACGACGCCTAGCAGCAGTTACAGCGGCGAAGGTTGGCTACTCCCATTACTAAGCGGGTGTTCATAATTTAGTGATATGACAGTGTATAACCTTCTATGGTTCTTGCTTCTGTAAGCAGAATAAAAACAGATGTACAAATGAATATTGGCAAAATATTAAAACAAAAAAAAAGATCAAATTTGAAGAAAATTATACATATCTCAATTGTTACGTTATAAGGCACAGAATTCACTCTGGTATATCGTATACCTTTTTTCACGTGCACCTTAGACTCGGTGTTGGCATTTCTCTTCTCTTTGACACTGAACACATGTCCCCTCTCTAACAAGTCTAGGCCTTTATCGGAAGTACAATTTCTAAAGTAAATGTTGAAAAAAATTCAGTTGAAACCAACAAAAATTTCTCTCTGCGATGTCATGAAGAAATGTTTCTCAAAGCTTTGTGCTTGTGAAAATTGTGTGTTATCACTACAGTCTTTTTTAAATATTAACGCGAGAGGCGCCGTTGTTCCCAAACTATCTACGATCTCGAGGCTTATAGGGCCTACGTGTGTACAAAATTTCAAATCGCTAGCTCACTTCTTTCAAAACTTATGGCGTTTGACATGCACAATACCATAATGCCAAAAATTGACTTTTGGCGTTCCATAAAAAAATTTTATTTAAAAAAAAATTTTTTTTTTTTTTTTTTAACCCCCCCCCCCCCCCCGTCTGCAAAAGATAACTCCAATTGTCGAGACTTCGAGATAATTTATAACAAGACCTGGCAATAAAACAAAAGAAATAAAAGAGAATGAATATGAACTCTGAAATTAAAATAACTTTGAATAAATGAAACATGATTGTGGTAAACGACATGGAGTAAAATAATATTTTTGTGAATTTTAACAGATACATTGTTGAGAAGGAAAAAGACTTACACTAGAAATTGTTTGTTGAGCGCACGAGGACGATTACAATGAGGTTTTCTTCTGCTGTTAAGATTTAGAAGAGGCAGTTAAGTTTTTTTTTTTTGGAAGAATGAAGCATGGACGAGAATGACGCAAAAAGTTCCGCCATGGGACTTCGATTGGAGATGATTTTTATCTGCCATGTAATGTCTGCATAGGCTAAAGTGGGAAAACGCAAAGAATTCGGCTCAAAAGCGGCCCATGAAACGGGAGATGGACGTTAGAGCAGGAAATCTTACACTATATATTTGCTGCGAGGTCCACCGCATTCTTCTGGTAAAAGCTGGATAATGTCGGCCATGATTGTTAAGCTCGGCCGAAAGCTACCGTTGTTCTTTTATTCTTTTACAGAGAGTTCGGAAAAGGAGAAATGGTGAACGTCACCCGATCGACCATGTAAAGGCTTTGCCAGGCAATGACGATGGAACAATGAGGAACATAAGAAGTTTTTATTCCTTACCGTGAAAAAGTACAAGTTCCAGGTTTAAAGATGTGCTGTTTGATTTTCAGCGATCCATGTGAAGAAATCGAGAGGTATCCTTAAGTTTAATGAACGACTTCCCCTACTAATTCGACTAATTAACCCGTAGATAGTCCTACGCCCCCCTCCCCTTGCCTTTGTTATAAGGAAATGCCAAAGTTTTATTTCTTTTCTGATGACTGAGGGCGTGTCTTAAAATTCTTAAAACAGAGATTCTATTGACTTTAGTGGGGTAAGAAAAGAAAATAAACTTAATGGCATGGTCACAGACAGAAGTTAAATATATTTGAAACCTGTAAAAGATATTGGATTATTAAGGATACGTGAGACATTTAATTGGAACTAACGGACCCTATTTGTGAGACTGACCGAATGGGAGTTCTTCCATTATGGTTTGGGCTAGCATCTCAATAGACCATCGAACGGATCTTGTGGTCGTCCGAGGGCGAATGACCGCTTACGTTTACATTCGTGACATTCTGGAAGAACATGTGATTGTTGCTGCACATGGCATGGGGCCTGGATTTCTTCTGATGCAGGATAATGCTCGTCCACACACTGCAGCTGTCATTCAAGACTTCCTACGATGCATGGCATTCAGACTATGAGATGGCCTGCAATGAATCCAGACCTAAATCCCCTTGAACATCTTTTGGACATTCTTGACAGGTGAATTCGACACTGCCCTTCAGCTCCAGAAACACGCTAACAGCTCATCCAGGCACTTACTGAGGAATAGGACCGGCTTCCCCAAGATCACATCCGTCGACTGATACGGAGCATGCCTCGAAGGTGCA
This sequence comes from Rhysida immarginata, assembly GCA_023313115.1. Lineage (NCBI taxonomy): Eukaryota > Metazoa > Arthropoda > Chilopoda > Scolopendromorpha > Scolopendridae > Rhysida > Rhysida immarginata. The sequence continues at coordinate 197,698 of JAHWFO010054259.1, forward strand.
TGGAGGTTACTGCAGCCCATGGTAGGCATACACATTACTGAGTGGTGCAAAAACTGATCCCTGGAGGAAACTGCATTCTCCTCACAACGTCCAAAGGACATTTCACTTTGTTTTAGGCAGAGGTCCTGCAGTTTCCTGTTTTTTCTTTGTTTCTTCACCAGTTGTTTCAATAATGCATTCTATTGTTAAATAAACTGTCTTTTAATGATCACATACAGCGATTTTGTCCATATTATTCGTAGTTGCTTCTGGACGCTGCTTAATAGAAGTGTTCCTTTAAATGTTTTGAGCAGTGTTTATATATATATATATCAGTACCGTCGTTACGCTAAAACCCTAAAAAAAACAGATGGCCAATAGGATTAAATATTAAAAAAAATGTAACGTAAACTAATATTTAAAAGAATTGTAAGATATCTAAAAACTAACTTTACAAACAAATGTCCCCAGATAGGGTAAAGGACAAAGGAAGTGTGGTGCACGACTGCATCATAGAAATGCACGCATCCACCACAATGTTTGCTTGAAGATTTCTCCAACTTTGTCTTATTGCATTGTTGGAGAAACCTTATATTTATTTGAACATACTGTTTTTCAGCATTTAATTTCTTGTTGCCGATTTCATCATTGTTGCCGATTTGGATTATATGCAATTACAATGCAGCAAGAAATCACTACACAGCCAGATTTCAGCCCATAAAGATCGATGCATCTTCAATCCAAGACGAAATTTCTTACCATCTAAAATGCTATGAATTCTTAACTTGGACATAGAATTTTTTTTATTCAGATTAACATTGTTTTTTCTTCAACATTATTTAATAATGTATTTATTCCTTTGAAGCTATGTAACTTCTGTGCTGGTGCGACTGTTCCTGTATTTTTTATTTTTGAGATATTACTTAAATTGGCCTTTTTGTGGTTTAATTTAATGTGAAATTTAGTATAGCTGAGTTAAGAATGTAAGACATGTAGCTCTAACGCGGTTTAAACGATCTTGCTTTGTCCTTTTTCTTTCCATTATGTCTGTTCCTTTTAAACTCCTGTAGTCGTATGCTTCAAAATGAATCTTTTCTGAAGTGGTAATAATTTTAATTTTTCTCTGCTTTTGCAGAGAACTCCTTTTATATCTGCTTTTTGGCATTTTTCAATTGGAAATTTCTTTACAAGCCAGCTTAGTTTAAGTTGATTTGTTTGCTACTGTTGTGGAATGAATCGTGGAGTGACGGTCTTACTGACGAACTTTGTCGTTTCCTAGATTTTAGTTTAATTTTAAAACCAGCAAAACTGGCTGTGTAGTCGCTCATTCCGACCTCGTGAGACCTTTCAAAAACCTTTTATTATAATTATATATATTCTTTTCTATTTAATCGTTCTTGGATGCTTGTAGAGAATGCATCAGTTATATCCAAGAAATACATGTTAACTTATTAGTAGGTTAGTATAGTTCCTGTAATACCTATGCAGAATGTAAGTCATAGTAAAGGAATTAATGCAATTTTTCAGATTTAACTTTCGTTAAAATCTTTTCACTTTAATGTTAACACTAGGAATGTGTTCTTTTCTCCCAATAATTTATTGTGTCGCCATAGCTTCCAGATAGCAATTATAAGCTTTTTTTAACAACTATAGTTATGTCTTTGATAGTACTTTGTAAACAGTCTACTTGGGCCAGCTTGTAAAACCACCATAAACATTGTTGTTATTACTTTTGATATTATTTGACTTCATTTTCTTAAATTAAAGTTTTAAAAGATAAAAGGGACCTGGTATTGTATGCTAATGTGACATCTGTTATTAAAAAAATGAGAGAACATAGCTTTAAATAATTTCATCTAATTTTTCTTCTGATTAATATCCTTAATATTGTGTAATATTGTAAATTAAACTGAGTTAGTTTTTTTGAATGAATGAATTTAATGACATAAAATTTCAAACTTCTTGTTAATAAAATTTATTTATATACATTGATCATTTGTTTTTTTGAAAGGAAAAGACATAATTTTTTTTCATATAAATAATTCGTAAAATTATTAAATAAAGCTTGAAGAGGATTTCGGTGTTCCATTCCTAGATAGAATGGGTTTTAGTTTTTACCAGGTAACCACAAAAGTTCTTGTCGTCTTTAGTGTTGGCATAAAAAGAAGTGACAGAAGATATGCAAATGACTGTATAGTGGGGTCCGAAATCTGTCAGGGGGGGGGGAAGCAGGAAGGTTAGCCTGTAAAATTATAGGGCTATTAGGCAATCACGTCTCCTGCAGAAGTGAAGACAAATGGAGGTATCAAAGCAGATGGTTATGGGTGTTTGTTATATGACTTCAAGGTGGGCTTGTCAGCAACAGCATCAAGTCACCGAATCTGCTTTGCGTTTGGGGATGTTGCTGTGAATGAAGGCACTGGTTCCAGAAATTCAGGTCGCGAGAATTTGCCATTTCGTGTGAACCCCGCAGTGGTTGACCACAAGCCTTAGATGACCAGGCCCTGAAAACGGCCATAGAGGAGAAAGCAGTGTAACATGTGGTGAACTTGCCAGACGATATCAGGTTTCTGATGAAACAGACATCACCTGCACAGCCTAGGAAAGACGTACAAGTTGAGCAAATTTGTAACGCACACATTGTCGGAATCCAACAAAATCAGCGAGTAAGAGCCTGCATGTCATTGCTTTCTCCATATTGTAACGCACCCATATTTAATCGAATGCTTACCAGTGGCGAAAAGTGGGTCCTGTATGACACTTTTAAGCGTTCCAAAAATTTGTCACTATGGGACACCGTGCCTCATATCTCAAAGCCACCCCTACACCCATGCAAGATCATGCTGTGTGTCTCGTGGGCTAGATGCCAAATAGTTCGCTACGAGCTGCTATCAACTGGCCAAACCATCACTGGTGACCTGTACTCCCAGCAGTTGGAACGTGTGCAACAGGCATTGCCGCAGAAGGAGCCACCATTGGTGAATCGCAAAGGGGTACTCTTCTTTCGTGACAATGTCCGGCCACATGTGGCGTGGGTGGACAGGGAAACCATACAGCAGCTTGGCTGGGAAACTTTGTGTCGTCCACCTTACTCACCAGATCTTGCTCCAGCAGATTATAACCTTTTCCATTCTCTGGACAACTATCTTCGTGGAAAATTCTACACCAATCATACAGACCTGCGAAAGGCACTCACGGACTTCTTTGAGTCCAAGACCAGCAAGTTTTATACCAGGGGATTGATCGTGAATATGGGCAGCTAACCCAATTCGAACGAGGACGTGTAGTGGGCCTTCAAGAGGGTGGACTTTCGTTCCGTGCTATTACATAACGCATGGGTCGAGACGTTGCTACTGTGTACAACTGTTGGCAGCAATGGTCCAGGGAAGGCAGGATTACCAGGAGACCAGGATCTGGATGATCCCCGGCCACTGGAAACAGTGTTGACCGGCGCATCTGTAGTTCGCATCCATATATACTTTTATTGAGTTTGCACACAAGGTCCTTTTCGTTTTCTTTGATGAATCCTTCTGGTTGTGTCATGTAAATGTCTTCTTTTATGTTTCCGTGTAAGAAGGCAGTCTTCACATCTACTTGCTTCACGACCATTTTTCTCTTCGCTGCTATGATCAATAGTACACGCATGGTAGTTTGTCTTGCGACGGGTGCAAATGTCTCTTCATAATTAACTCCTTGCTTCTGAGGGAAACCCTTGGCGACAAGGCGAGCCTTAAAACGATTTATTTGACCATCACTGTCGTATTTTAGCTTGAACACCCATTTGTTTCCTATGGCCTTTTGTCCAGGTGGCAGAGGCACTAATTCCCATGTCTTGTTGTGGTAAAGGGATTCCATTTCTTCCTCTGCAGCTTTCATCCATTTCTGTTGTATATTGTTATCCATTTGCAAAAGATCATTCCATGATTGCGGTTCAGGTATTGGCTCTATAGTCGCTTTATATGACAGTCTTCTTGCTGGAATACCTTTTGTTGTTCTCGACGAACGTCTTAACTCTTGTTCCTGTATTTACCAACTCGACTTCAGTGATTACCTTTTCTGCATCTCCGTTACTTGATGTATGTTCGATTAGTGAACTTTCATTGGTTGTTGTTTTGTTATCATTTTCACTAGTTACTTCAGGTTGCTGTTCGATGAAATCTACATCTCTGCTAATTATTATCTTGTTGGTCTTGGGTATCAAAATCGTCTATGCCTTAGCTTGCTCGCTGCATCAGACATGTATCCCTTCTTCAGCCTTGAAATTTAATTTGTTCCTTTTTTCTTTAGGGATTAAGGTAAATGCTTTGCTTCCAAAAACTCTGATATGTCTTAGGTCGGGAAGTCTTTTATTCCATAGTTCGAATGGGGTCTTCTCACATGCTTTAGTGTATAGCCTGTTTTGTAAGTAATTGGCTGTCATTACTGCCTCTCCCCAGTAAGTGTTGCTCATTTTAGCATCCAATAGCATACATCTTGCCATCTCCATAGGGGATCTGTTTTTTCTTTCTGCAGTACCGTTTTGCTCTGGTGAGTATGGTGTAGTTGTCTGGTGTTTGTGCCCTTCATTTTTAAATAGTTTCTTCGATCTTGTCCTATGTATTCACCTCCACCGTCAGTTCGCAATATACGAGGTTTTCTGTTGAACTTGTTCTTTACCAGACCAATGTACTCCTTTATTTTGCTGTCAGCTTCATTCTTTCTCTTGAGTAGATATACTGTCGTGTATCTGCTGTAATCGTCAATTAATGTGAGAAAGTAAACATTTCCAGCAGGCGTTTGAGTTCTCATGGGTCCACATAGGTCACAATGTATCAGCTATCCTGGACTGGTTCGGCGATTTTGTGCTGATTTCCAGATTTCCAAACATTCGGGCTGCTGTGGCACCCAGTGTCACTCCACGCACAATTTGGAACCGTCTCCTGGCCAGGAACCTCCACTCCAGGCGTCGTTTGGCATGTTTGCCTCTTACCCCTCAACACCGTACGTCTTCAGTGGTGTCAAGCCAGAGCGACTTGGAGGGCAGAATTGAGGTCTGTGGTCTTCACGGATGAAAGCCGTTTCTGTCTGCATCAGAGTGATAGTCGCACAAGGGTCAGGAGGAGGAGTGGGAAAGACTTGCTACCGAGCTGTATCCGTCGTCGGCATACTGGCCCCACCCCTGGTGTTAAGGTATGGGTAGGGATTTCCTATGATAGCAGGACCCCCCTGGTGGTTATCCCAGTCACCATGACTGCAAATGTTTACATTCGGATGGTTGTTGAACCCATTGTGCTGCCGTTCATGGCTGGTATGCTAGGGCGGCTGTTCCAACAGGATAACACTCGACCCCACACTGCCGCTGCAACCCAACGTGCCCTTTACGGTGTCCACATCCTACCCTGGGCAGCACGATCACCAGATCTGTCGCCCATCGAGAATGTCTGGGACATGGTCGGATGCCGTGCCAGGGCTTTTCCACAACCAGCTACAACTGTCGCTGATCTGACCATCCAGGTACAACAGGCATGGAATGCCATATCACAAAATAACATGCGGCATCTCTACGACCGTATTCATGCACGTGTGCAGGCCTGCGTAGATCAGCGCGGCGACTACAGTGGGTATTAAAGTCCGTGCTTTTCACCATGTACAAGGTGGCCCTTGTGGCGCCCCCCCATAAGTTGTAACCTTGAAACTTGAATCAATTGAATAAATACTGTCCAAATTTCATTCATCTAGCACAACTCCTTCGTGGAGTTGGGATTTTTTTTTCCGCCAGTGTATTAGTGAACAATGCCACTTGTGTTTCATGGGATAGTGAAGGTGATTAAACCCATAGAAGGAATCAAAATTGGGGACATTTCTAACCAGGAAAGGACAGAATTAAAGGGTCTCATTCATCAGTGTTCTGACTTTTTTCCTGATAGAGTAGATACACTCAAAGGGGTCAATAATTATGTTGCGAAATATAAAATGGATATACAAAGACCAATATTCACTCGCCAATATCAGATACCATATATTTATTTGGAAAGCTATAAAACAGGCTATTTGAGTTTAAGGCTAGAATTGTGGAGACTATCACAAGTCCTTGGAACCCCCCAATTCACATTATTCCTAAAATATCTGCAGAAATACATATGACTCTCGATCTTCAGAGAATCAGTAAAGTCACTCACTCTGTTGACTTCCCCATGCTTCAGATTAAGAGTAATTTTGAAGGTCTTAATGGGCTTGCCCTTTTTCTGTTATTGATTTAAATAATGGATATCTCCTGGTATCAATTTCCCCAGAATTAAAAGTGTTTGGCATTTCAAACACCATAGGGAAAATTTCAAATGACAAGGCTGCCTCAAGGGGGAAAAGCCTCATCTCACTTACTCAAAAATTTTATGATAACATCATTCCAGAAATTTATTAGTTAGTAGAAGCGAACCCACCCGATTGTATAATCGGGAAATAACGCATTGTTAGATTATTTCTTTGTTGTGACAACGTCCACCGTCGCTGATCCTCTATATACACTATATGATCAAAAATATCCGGACACCCCTCACAGATCATCGATTGGTCCAATGTCACATGATAATGACTTGCACATCATTTAAATAGCTTCCCACACCTTCAGACACAACTCTGCTTGGACATTGGCAAGAATGGGTCGTTCGGCAGAGCTCAGTGAGTTCCAACGTGGAACCATCGTTGGATGTCACCTATGCGGCAAGTCCGTGCGTGACATTTCCAGCCTTCTTCAGATACCCAAGTCAACAGTAGGCGATGTCATTATGAAATGGTAGACCCGGGGATCAACAACAGTTCAACAACGAACCGGTAGACCCAAGAAACTAACGGACAGAGACCGTCGAGTGCTTCGTCGTGTCACCCGCAGCAACCGGAAGTCCTCGGCGGAAAAAATTGCCACAGAGTTTAGAAACGCCTCTGCAAATGATGCCAGTACCATGACAATTCGTCGGGAACTGCACACGATGGGATTCCATGGCCGTGCTGCTGCCCACAAGCCCCACATCAGCAGGGTCAATGCCAAGCGACGTCTGGAGTGGTGCAAAGCCCACAGAAACTGGACAATGGACCAATGGAAACGTGTAATGTGGACAGACGAATCTCGCTACACACTCTGGCAATCCGATGGACGAGTTTGGGTTTGGCGCATACCTGGAGAAAGCTTCTTACCTGAGTGCACAGAGCCCACAGTCAAGTTCGGAGGAGGAGGAGTCATGGTGTGGGGCTCATTTTCATGGTACGGATTGGGCCAGCTCGTTCCTGTGCAAGGAATCATGAACTCCGACCGTTATCTGAATGTCTTGGACAACTGTGCACTTCCAACGTTGTGGCAATTTTTCGGAAATGGGCCATTTCTCTACCAACACGACAATGCTCCGTGCCACAAAGCGAGGCGTGTACAGCAGTGGTTTGCGGACTCAGGGGTCGAAGAAATGGGTTGGCCGGCACAAAGTCCCGACCTCAATCCTATAGAGAGTCTGTGGGATGAATTGGAAAGACGCTTACGGGCCAGATCACATCGGCCAACTTCTGTACCTGAACTGATTCTCGCTCTTCGGGAGGAACATTCCGGAAAGTACCTACCAACATTTGGTGGAAAGTCTTTCCCGAAGGGTGGAAGCTGTGATTCGGGCAAAGAGATGTGCAACGCCCTATTGATTTCCATGAAATCGTGGCTAGAGCGCAAACGTGCATGTGTCCGGATATTTGTGATCATATCTATCTATATATATAAAGAAGGATGTTTGTGGGTGGGTCTGTTTGTTTGTACGTTTTTAATACAAATCTACAGTTTTATTCCGATCTTGATGAAATTTCGCATACATGACCTTCAAAGCATGAGGAAGGTCACTGTCTACCTCAGATTTCGGAAAAATAATAATTATCGATAAAAATCGATATTCATGGTTATGGCAAGGCATATTAATGAAAAATATCTCATGACCAACAATGCAAGGCAAAGTTTGTGCAACAATAGGTATCAACAATGGTATCAACACGCAATTCACAAACGCTCTGCATGGACCAACAATCAATATCTCATGACTAACAATGAAAGGAAAAGTTTGTGCAAGTGTAATTATCCCGGGCAACGCCGGGTACCTCTTCTAGTCTTCTATATATATAAAGAAGGATGTTTGTTTGTTTGTTTGTTTTTTATACAAATCTACAGTTTTATTCCGATCTTGATAAAATTTCGCATACATGACCTTCAAAGCATGAGGAAGGTCACTGTCTACCTCAGATTTCGAAAAAATGATAATTATTGATAAAAAAATCGATATTCATGGTTATGGCACGGCATATTGATGAGAAATATCTCATGACCAACAATGCAAATAAAAGTATGTGCAACAATAGGTATGAACAATTGTGTCAACACGCAATGCACCAACACTATGCAAGGATCAACAATATGTCTCATGACCAACAGTGCAAGGCAAAGTTTGTGCAATATAGACCAGGTTCAACGTGTAACAATGCCTAGAATTCCTGTTATTCTGGCTTTTCTTGGAATTGAGAGTTCATAGTAATTAACAATTTCTTGAAAATCTTTAAAAATGATCAGTAACTGGAGATAATAGAGAGTTAGCAGACTATTGAGAAAGAGTGGAAAGACGACAGACGAAGCAATCCTTTAGCTCCGTGCTGTATTGAGCAAATGGTAATTAGAAGAATCAGCCACCGCTAGACTACACAAAGTGATGAATGGCCAAGTTTTGCTTCAAGACTTCGAGAGAAGAGTGGAAATTGCAACAACATCAAGTGTACATCTAAAGTAAGATTATGTGAGTAAGAAATTATTTAGACTAGCAGTGGCATTTTTGGAGAGGTCCATCCATTGTGAGCCTTTAAAATTTTTTTTTCGAATTCTCATTAAAAATTTTTACTGTATTAATTCTAAGCGTTTTCATGTGTTTATTTTTAAGATATTGCAAAATTTAATTAAAAAAAAAATCCGGGGTTATCACCTAGCTTGTTTGGTAGCACAGCAGATCCAAACATTTCATAAAAATACATTTTGACTATATTCTGTGGGAATGTGTATATTTTGGAAAGTGAGATGCTGATAATGCGATGATTGAACGTTCGTTTCCAAGAATTATTGATAATGAGCATAAAGTGATGATGCCGTGACATAACATTAATAGGGTACAGTAGCGTCTATTGATGAGGCAAAGGAGTCAAGTGTGTCTCCCTTGAGATCCCTATCAAACGTCCAGATGACTGGCAAAAATTTATGTGTCTGGAAGGGAAAGAGAAAGAACGAGTATTAGTCAGAGAAACTCTGCAACTAAAACAGGAAAAGCTATACGGGCATTTGAAACATCTGAACAACGGGAGTTTCGAACAGAGCAAGAGGTTATAAGAGCTTCTACGTGAAGGGCAAGAAAAACTTGAGTCTAAAGTATCTGGTGATGCTCTGCAGTGGTGAGGCAAGACAATATGAGTTTACATAAAGTAACGGTGTATCACCTAGACTTTCTGTTTTTCGTATTTTTCATAGAATAGATAGTCCCTTTGCTGTGTCTTGTATTGATTGAGTTATTATTAAACCAATTGGGAGCTATAAATTAATTTTTTGAGATTGTTCTATTTACCTTCAGGTATAATTATCCCAGGCAACGCCAGAAACCATTGCTAGTAGTGTATATAAAGAAGGATGTTTGTTTCTGGGTTTGTTTGTTTCTTTTTTATACAAATCTACAGTTTTATTCCGATCTTGATAAAATTTCGCATACACGACCTTCAAAGCATGAGAAGGTCACTGTCTACCTCAGATTTCGAAACAATAATAATTATTGATAAAAAATCGATATTCATGGTTATGGCAGGGCATATTAATGAGAAATATCTCGTGACCAACAATGCAAGACAAAGTTTTTGCAATAATAATTATCAACAATGGTATCAACACGCAATTCACAAACACTCTCCCACAATATATATCTCATGACCAACAATGCAAATAAAAGTTTGTGAAGTTTGTGCAACAATAGGTATCAACAATGGTGTCAACACGCAATGCACCAACACTGTCTCATGACCAACAATGCAAGGCAAAGCTTGTGCAATATAGAATTCAATGCATAGAATTCCTGTTATTCAGGAATTTCTTAAAAAAGAGAATTCTTAGTACTTAACAATTCCTTGAAAAACTTTCAATGATCAGTGACTCATGAGAAAGAGTGAAAGACGATAGAGGAAGCACTCCTTTAGCTCCGTGCTGTATTGAGCAAATGGTAAGCAAGTAAATAGAAGAATCGGCGATTGCTAGACTACACAAAGTGATGAATGGCCAATTTTTGCTTCAAGACATCGAAAGAAGAAAGGAAATTGCAATAACATCAAGTGTAATTATCCCGGGCAACGCCGGGTCCTCTGCTAGTTTTATATAAATGATGGAGTACAAGTTTCCCAAGATGATGTGCTCATATCCTCAACTGACTTTCAACCACATTTAAAATTCTGAAAAAGGTGCTTGAAAAATTCAAAGAAATTGGCATTACTATAAAACCACAGTAATATCACATGTGAACCAGAGAAATTAAATATTTAGAGCATGTAGTGAACAATCAAGGCATATTACCTTGCATGTGTCCGGATATTTGTGATCATATAGTGTATATATATATATCAGTGCTCCAATAGCTTCTCTATATTTTTCATTGCTAGATAGTAAATCCTGATCTCCCAGATAATGATGATAGTCTATATACATTAGTGTCTTGGCAGGTTTAGCATCTTCCATTCCAAATTTATGTAATAATCATTCCTTTATTTTATTCTGTTGATGTAACTTGCAGCTACCATCATCTTTATCGATCTGGATTCCTAAATAGTACGTGACATCTCCTAAATCTGTTGTTTCAAAGTTGTTGTTGAGATATTCAGCTATAGTATCAACAATACTCACGTCATCACTGCATACTAAGAAATCATCAACATAGAGGAGCACATAAGTATAAGTTCCTTTCTCTATCTTATGATATAAGCAGGGGTCGGCTTTGCTCCTGGAAAAGTCCATTGACAGTAATTCTGTATTTACTCTTGTGTTCAATTCATAGGCTGACTGTTTCAGCCCATATATACTTTTATTGAGTTTGCACACAAGGTCCTTTTCGTTTTCTTTGATGAATCCTTCTGGTTGTGTCATGTAAATGTCTTCTTTTATGTTTCCGTGTAAGAAGGCAGTCTTCACATCTACTTGCTTCACGACCATTTTTCTCTTCGCTGCTATGATCAATAGTACACGCATGGTAGTTTGTCTTGCGACGGGTGCAAATGTCTCTTCATAATTAACTCCTTGCTTCTGAGGGAAACCCTTGGCGACAAGGCGAGCCTTAAAACGATTTATTTGACCATCACTGTCGTATTTTAGCTTGAACACCCATTTGTTTCCTATGGCCTTTTGTCCAGGTGGCAGAGGCACTAATTCCCATGTCTTGTTGTGGTAGAGGGATTCCATTTCTTCCTCTGCAGCTTTCATCCATTTCTGTTGTATATTGTTATCCATTTGCAAAAGATCATTCCATGATTGCGGTTCAGGTATTGGCTCTATAGTCGCTTTATATGACAGTCTTCTTGCTGGAATACCTTTTGTTGTTCTCGACGAACGTCTTAACTCTTGTTCCTGTATTTACCAACTCGACTTCAGTGATTACCTTTTCTGCATCTCCGTTACTTGATGTATGTTCGATTAGTGAACTTTCATTGGTTGTTGTTTTGTTATCATTTTCACTAGTTACTTCAGGTTGCTGTTCGATGAAATCTACATCTCTGCTAATTATTATCTTGTTGGTCTTGGGTATCAAAATCGTCTATGCCTTAGCTTGCTCGCTGCATCAGGCATGTATCCCTTCTTCAGCCTTGAAATTTAATTTGTTCCTTTTTTCTTTAGGGATTAGGGTAAATGCTTTGCTTCCAAAAACTCTGATATGTCTTAGGTCGGGAAGTCTTTTATTCCATAGTTCGAATGGGGTCTTCTCACATGCTTTAGTGTATAGCCTGTTTTGTAAGTAATTGGCTGTCATTACTGCCTCTCCCCAGTAAGTGTTGCTCATTTTAGCATCCAATAGCATACATCTTGCCATCTCCATAGGGGATCTGTTTTTTCTTTCTGCAGTACCGTTTTGCTCTGGTGAGTATGGTGTAGTTGTCTGGTGTTTGTGCCCTTCATTTTTAAATAGTTTCTT
>JAHWFO010054259.1:230323-247817 GCA_023313115.1 Rhysida immarginata
TATGTTGTATCAACATTTTGGACAACGTATTATGTTGTATCAACATTTTGGACAACGTATTGAAGCGTTTTCTCTGATTTAAGTTGATGATGCTGGATCTTAAGCACATCGTTGCTTTTCACTCCAGACACAAGAGTTTTATGACTCTCTTCGTCATGACACCTGATCTTTATGGTGTCCTTTCAACCTGTGTGGGCGGTAATTTTGTCCAGAGGTACGTGCTTTTTGATCTGCAAAATCTCCTTTATTGGCTTCCCATGGTGACGAACGATGATTGGTGGGATATATATATTGCTCTCTTTTCACGGGTGACATTAATATGGGAAGAACAATGTTTAGCTTTGTTAGCATGAAGGACTACAGAGGCACTAGCGCTGACTTCAAAAGTGGACTTAATATTGTCGATCCTGACACCTCCTTTGTTCCTCTTATTCTGTGCAGTCCGCCAGTCATCTCCATCAATGTCAGCAGAGTCATTATCAAGCCTCCTCTTTGTGCTGTTCTTGATGAGGAGCTACTGTTGCTGACCGCGCCCAGACCTGCAGGACCTTCTTTTGAATCGTATGAAGGAATAGCGTTATCCACTAACATGGGTGTAATGGGGGAGCCCATAAATTCTTTGATAGCATTGCTAAGGTTGGCAATGCCGTTGGTAGTTTCCAAATTTGCACGCTTTACATCCTCTCTAAAACTATCAATATTTGTATTTACATTACTAAAATCGTTTGTCGGCGATTCTAACCTAGTTTCTAAGTCCAGATATTTTTTGTTCAATTCGGAACATAATGCCTCAAGCTGTTCATTTATAATAATGTCAAAAGCAAAAAATTTGGGATCCTTACATGCATCTTTGTACGCTGCATCACAAGGTAACACCTTACCGTCAGCATATTTAATAGTAATGCTAGCGGATTTCGTCGACGCAACGCCTGACATCGCCATGAAGCAAGTGTGTTGCTGGGTTTTGTCGTCCTTAGAAGGACGCACCTACTCAGAACGACAAAGTTTAAAAGGCTTAAAAAAGTCCTACCTTGTTAGTCTTCTTGAAAGTTCCACCGATGCACTCTCAATAGTAAACCAGGATCAGCAACTTTGCACCTGTGCACTTCAGAATCACGACCAGAATTCCAAAAAGAAGGTCATCTGCGAGCGGTTAAGACACATCCGCGACGGATACACACATCCACGATACAGACACACATCCACGTAGGTCAGTTCGACTCTTCAATCTTACACCATCAAAATCGAGTGTGTAAATCGACAATCGATCAGTGTAGTGAAGAAACTAGTACGAGTGGTCCAGGAGCCTTAGCTCACTTTACACGCTCGCCCAAAGAGTAAGCCAAGTGCGATACACTGAAGTGGGAAAGAAGCCCGATGAACCTCATAAGTCATCCAGAGAAGAGTCCCTTCATGGTAGAGACGAGAATGAGATTGTGGATTGACGAATAGCAAATCCGAAAAAACTAGGATCTATAGTTCATCCACCATTAACTTGCGCGAGATGTAAACAACAAATAACCACGTATCCCTGCGCAGGCTCATGTGATTGGAGGAATCAATTTAACTTCCCCCTGAAACACATGGCTTGGCAAGGCCAGCTGAATCTCCTGTCTTTCTATCCTGTAATCCTTTAATCCACTAAACCCTTATGCTCTCGAGAGATTCAATTGAAAGTATTCTGTTTGTCTCAGAATGTGTTATGATCGGTCATGAATTGCTTTTCGAATAATCATCATCAATTTCATAAATATCGTTGATTTTTTGAATAAATTACACGAGAAATAAATCTTAAATAAAAGTCCTGGCCCTAAAACAAATAAACGCCATTTACTTTATTCAGTATGTCTCGGAATGCGTTACGATAAGAATATGGACAGTTGCCCCGCCCTGGTCTTTTTGAATTTTATGAATCCTGTTGACTTTATAAATATGAACTTCATAAATACAGTCGATCTTTTGAATAAATTACATGAAGAATAAATCCTAAATAAATGTGTTTGGGGCCCCCAGATGTTTTCTTTCCTGCACAACAATCTTAATCTTTTCCATGGAGTATGTTTAATCACCTAATCCCTTAATCCCATGATGGTGATTTCTGTCCTGTCGTTTGGCATGAGAGTTGTCGATTTCTCCCGTTTCTTTTTTTCATATATTTCTTTAAAAAATGATCAATTTATGTGTAATTTATTATGGTTTTTAGCCCAATTAATAGCATTTAATGATTTTAGTTGTTTTCAGAACTGATTGTTACAGTTTTAAGTCAGTTTTCACGTTTTTATTTGTGAACTACATTTTCGTGTGCACCCAGGAACACGGAATTTGCAAGGCTCAATCAGCCAATAGAATTGCACTTCACCACGTACTTTCGTTTCCATCCCACGCAAGCTAAGGGTGGATGAACTATAGTACATCCAGTAGTTGGGAAACTCGGCCCTGTTAATGTTCTCGAAATTGACATCCAGGATATGACGGGGTCTACGAAACCTGAGGGGACCCCTGATAACGAGTGAGTGATCCAGGATAACAGCAACCAGGGTATTTTCATGATGTTCCATCTTGGGCAGCATGTTCCTGAGAAGTGTTTGAACATAGGAACCAATGTGGGTCATCCCCAGATCTTCATAGATAGAGAGATTGTGGGCAACTCTTCTGTCAAGTTGAGCAATGGACCGGAGGGTAACATTTTGGAAAGTCTGAAGATCTTTCCATCGTGATTTGCAAATGGAAGCACAAGCAGGCATACCGTGAAGTAGGGTGGCACAAATCACTACCTTGTATAAGAGGAGTTTGCTGTCTACTCTGAGAGCGCCGTTTCGTCCTAGAAGCGCGATGAGACTAAACTTCGCTTTCTTAGCCTTGTTAAGCGAATATTGGACATAGTCGTTCCATTTGAGCTTGGTATCAATCACAGCTCCGAGGTACTTGTAATTTTTAACCAGCTCAAGCTTCCTACCATATAGGATGAAGGGCCTTTGAGGGTTTTTGCCTTTGCGTGTGATGAACATGGCTTTACACTTGTTAACATTCAGCTGTAAGCGCCACTTAGAGAACCAGCTCTCACACAGGTGTAAATCTTTCTTCAGGTGGCTGATGACGTTGACTGGATTACGTGGCCAAGTCATGATGGACCCGTCGTCAGCAAACAAGTAAAGATTGCACTTTGCAAACTTAGGAAAGTCGTGGATAAAGAAATTGAACAAGGTAGGCCCCTAGACTGAGCCTTTGGGAACACCAGCATTAACATCGCAAGGAACGGATAAGGAGTCGCCAACCTTAACACGGAAGGTCCTATTTGTCAAGAAGGAGCGAATCAAGGCAATCAGGTCATCAGGGAAGCCACAAGTAATCATTTTATAAATGAGCCCATCATGCCAGACTTGATCAAAGGCCTTTTGAACGTCAAGAAAGACGACACCACCAAACATAGAAAGATTGAGAGGACCGTTCAAATCGGCAACAAGCCTCCATACCTGGAGCTGACAGGAGTGAGCTGTGCCGAAGCCGAATTGCTCTCCACGAATAAGGCTGTTTGCCTCGCAGAAGTCGTTGAACCTCTTGAGAATAGATCGCTCAAAGACCTTGGAGAGCTTTGGCAGTAAGCTAATGGTCCTGTAGCTGATGGGAAGAGCAGCATCAAGTCCCAGCTTGGGAATAGTGAGGATGATTGAGTCCTTCCAGGTGCTAGGGAAGTGACTGTTTAGCCAGCAGTCATTCATGATCCTGGTGATAATGCGAACAACATTAAGAGGCAAATTAAGTATTTTTTCCCTGAATAGCCTGCCTGATGCTGGGAGGAAGTTCAAGGTTGTCTGGTCGCTTGCAATCCACTGGAGAAGCTCTAGCATCCGAAGCCATGAGGATAGTGCGAGTGACATTTTTGACATTTTCGTCGATGTCATTGCTGCTGTTTTGGTCCTGATATGGAATGCTACTATCTTTTGAAAGTTCTCTAAAAAATTTCGAGTCCTGCTTGTAACGAAGATTTACCCTCAGATCGATATTTATCTCTTCGAAACTTAAAGCAACAGGGAGGTGGTCAGATGATAAGGCATTCACTGTGTAGATGTTGTATGGTTTGAAAAACCCCTTGAGGACAGCTATGTCAATCACATCATTGACAGGTGAGTGGTCACAGTAGTATGTATCTTCATGGGGGCCGACGATGGTAGTGTCAATCTGATCTAACATGTATCTATAGAGTACTGAGCTGCTGTGATTTGTACATCTGGAATTCCAGTGAGGGTGCTTTGCATTTAAATCACTTGCCATAACAACTGGAATGGGTCCAGACAAAAGCTCATCAAGGTCGCGAGGTTCGAGCTTGTGCCCTGGAGGGTTATATAGGGAAGTAAACTTGACCTCACCCACGTCAACTTCTTTAAGGATAATGGATACTGCTTCCATTTTCACAAAGTCTGGAGTGACGATCTTAGTATGATCAATACCTTTTCTGATAACAATAGCTGCCCCTCCAGATGCTGGATCAGTAGCTTTTTAGGGGTCCTATATTTTCTGTAAATATAATAACCTGGTAGGTTAAAAGATCTGCTCTGCTTGTGGTGAGTCTCGCACAAAAAGGCAACGTCGATATTCCAACTTGTGAGGAAATCGTAGAACACATGACACTTGCGAGGGATCACCCTCGCATTCCAGATAGTGCATCGTAGTTTTCCTTTCTTTAGTACTTTATATGGATGTCTAACCATGAATATATCCTGTTCTCAACTGGAGTAATCTATGGCATATCGTTGCCACTTTCTTTTATCATATTCATTAAGTTACCCAGAAACCTTTGAATTTTGCCAGTACTTTGTGGTCAGCAGCTCCTTTACCAATTGAAAAAGAGACAACAGAAGTGAAAGATCTACCTTCAACTATTTTGAGATTTCTGTTCGTTTTGACTTGTGGTTATTTGGGGCATTTTGTATAGCTGATTGTGTGCTGGCCTTCAGAACGATTGCATTTAGGCGGGTATTTACCTTTTATATTGGTACAGTCCCTTGATTGATGATCGCCTGCAAGGTGGTGACTCGGTAATCGACAATCGACCAGTGACGTGTACATTTTTTCACAAAGCTCATCGAACCAGAATAAATTCCAAACGAAATACACTGAGGTAGTCAAGAAGCCTACGCAACCCAAGCGGTCTTGCATATTATACAAAAAAGAAAATAAGATTGACGATTGTCAGAAACAAAATACAAACGAAAATAAAAATCAAGGAGAAAGAAGATTATCACATCTTCCAGTAGTCCGGGAAAGAGACGTTGCTGATGTCTTCAAAGTTGATCTCAAGAATGTGCCTTGGTTTTCGATACTTCATATGCCACTTCATATCCATTGAGTTCTTCAGTATTCCAGTCACTAGGTCATTGTCATGAATCTTCATCTTCTGCACCATAATCAAAAAGAGATCCTGTATAAACTTTCCGATGCGGACCATGTTTAAATCCAAATGGATGGATTGTTTTTTCACCATCCTTCTGTCCAGCTGGGCAATGGTCCTCAGGGTAACATTCTGGAATGACTGTAGTTCACTCCATCTGCTTCTAAAAATAGACGCCCACACAGGCATGCCATAGAGGAGTATGGTTCGAATAATCGACTTGTACAGAAGTAACTTATTGTCGATGCTGAGGTTGCTGTTGCGGCCCAGGAGAGCTATGAGACTGTACTTAGCCCTCTTCGCTTTGTTCAGAGCGTAGGTCACGTGACGATTACAGGAGAGTCTTGAGTCGATGATAACGCCAAGGTATTTGTAGTTGTCTACCCAGTCCAGTTTCTTATTGAATAGAACAAGAGAATGTGGGGGATGCTTCAACTTTCTCTTGAAGTACATAGCCTTGCACTTTCCGACATTCAGCTTCCAGCAGTTAAACCAGTCTTCGAACATCTTCAAGGCGTGCTGCAGACGAGTGATAACGTGAGCTGGCTTGTGTGCCCATGTCAAAATGGCAGTATCGTCAGCATAGAAATATAGATTACAATATTTAGGGTTCGGGAAATCATGAGCAAAATAATTAAATAGCACGGGCCCGAGGACAGAACCTTGAGGAACACCGGCCTTTACAACACGGGGCATGGATAGATTTTCACCAACTTTAGCTTGGTATGACATGTCAGTGAGAAAGGATTTCACCGTCAAAATCAAATCAGGAGGAAACCAGTCTCAAATCATCTTGTGGACAAGGTCCCCATACCACACTTGGTCAAATGCTTTACTGACATCGAGGAATACCACTCCGCAGTACCTGGAAAAGGTTTAAGGGGGTGCTCAGGTGTTCTACGAGCCTCCATATCTGCATCTGACAAGAGTAGGTGGCACGAAAGCCAAACTGATCTTTCCGAAGAAGATCATTGGCGAGACAGTGGTCTTGGAATCTGACGAGGATCGTTTTCTCCAAAACTTTAGACATTGAGGGGAGTAGACTAATAGGTCGGTAGCTCGAGGGAATTGCGGTATCCCTGCTTGGGGATACTCAAAACAATAGATTGTTGCCAAGATGCAAGGAAGTAGGAAAATTTCCAGCAGTCGCGAATGATATTGGTGAGAAAGTCAATAAAGATCTTTGGGAGATTAATAAGGGCGTTATTGCTCACCTTGTTTCTTCCTGGAGCCTTCTTCTTTTTCAGTTTACTTATGATGGTGGCGATCTCTCCAGCCTCGATGTTGGTCTTCGTTAAATGCTGCGGGAAACCCCTCTTCTAAAATTGCCCTCCTCAAATGTGAGCACTTCCGTGAGAACCTCTCTTCCACACGCTGAGACATCATTTGTATCTCAGGAATGTTGTTGATAGGAGTAACAAATTGCATTTCAAGTGAATCTGCAATGACTTGGGCCTTGTCCTGATCAGTTTGCACATAGTCACCAGAGGAAGCATATGTGGTGTATGAAGCAACGTCGGGATGGCAGCCATAGTCCTTAAGAATATCTTTATAGAGCTTCAAGTCTTGATGATGTATGGGTTCCTCTCGGAACTTTTTTTTGTCAACATTGTCAAAGTTCAATGCCACAGGCTTGTGGTTAGAAGAAAGGTCATCAGTTGTGAAGATATTGTATGGTTTCAAAAAACCCTTCAAGCGCGAGATGTCCAAAACGTCACTAGTAGGGGAGTGGCCGCAGTAGTAGGTGTCCTCCACAGGTCCAGCAGCGATGATGTCATCTTTTCCTTGTACGTACCTATAGAGAAACATGCCGTTGTAGTTCTGCGTTCTGGAGTTCTAGCTTGGGTGTTTGGCATTTAGGTCACCAGCCACGATGACTGGAGTGTCACCACTGAAGAGTTCATCAAGCTCGCTGACGTCAAGATAATGTTTAGGTGAATTATAGAGCGCCAGAAACTTCACTTCACCACAGGAGACGTCATTGATAATGATGGAGGCCGATTCCATACCTGCATAAGACTTGGAGACTACTTCTTGATGTTGAATTCCCTTCTTAATGATGATCGCAGCGCCCCCAGAAGCACATCTTGCAGCATTTGAAGCCATACGATCCGTATGGTACACACAATTGCCAGGTATGAGGTGCGTTTCACAAAGGAAAGCAGCGTTGATTTCTTGTTGTATTAAAAAATTGTGAAACACGATACGCTTCCGGGGAATCCCCCTAGCATTCCATATCATACACCAAAGTTCACTTTTGTTGATTAAATGCATAACGTTTTGCAGCTATAGTATAATTAGTTGGTCGTAAGGAGCGCAGTCAACTGTGGGTAAGTTTTGCCTAGATTAGAAAACAGATGAAAGATACGTCCTAATTGCTTATACATACCTGGTAGGTCGTTGATGTTGAGGCCTTTATTCTCTGGCTTAGACACAGCAGCAGCATAGGATTTGTCTGCTGTCACTTTAGAACTAGGCATTTTTTGAACCTGGGGGTATTTTGGACATTTCGTGTAGCTTGAATGTGCTGTCCACCATATCTGACGCACTTTAGGGGTCTTGTCCTTTAATCTTGGGGCGGTCTCTTGACTGGTGCCCCTCTGCACACTTGTTACAACGAGGATCTTCCTTGCAGCCCATGGATACATGTCCGAAGCGCAGGCAGTTGTAACACTGTAGTGGCTTCTTGTTCCCTTGAAAGGCCTCCAGTAGCACTGCCAGCGGTCCAAAACATGTAATGTTCTTCAATGACTGGTTGTGTTCTGTGTTCGGGAGCAGAACCAAAACCATTGTCATATCAATGAATCCTTTGGTTTTCCTCAATCGAATTACCTTTTCCGGGAAGTAGTTGGCTCTTTTTAAGTTATTGAGGTCATACGTAATATCCACATTACGAATCACGTATTTCACGACCTTCTCCGACTTCAGTTGATGATGCTGAATTTTTAAAATATTATCACACTTAATTCCAGAGACAGGTGTGTCGACTTCTATGTAACAAGAACTGGTGGATCTGGTCCCGTACCAATAACTTGTGAATCTGCTGATATTCTCTTTCCCGTTAGACGTAGAAATTCATCTGATGATGGAATATGCCTTCTTATATATATCTCATGATGTCGACAAATGAGAGAATTCATACTGCATTGGGTGTGGCGCAGGTTAAAGTCACCCGCGTTCGGGAGTTAGGCAGAGGCTCTCGTTCGAAAAATAGTTGACAGTCTCCTGGCTGTTATCTCGGAGCAATGCCTCCGAGAAGCCCCACCAGTGCACTCGCTATGCGCTTGGGGAAACGGTCGGGGGCAGCGCATGCCTTTACCCAGGAGGAGAAACGGGTAAAGCGATGACGGGATTGGGTGCTGTCAATTGGCACTTGGAACGTATTCTCCATGACAGGAAAGGAATCAGAGTTAGTGGAGGAAGCCAAACGGTATCGACTGGATATCATAGGTATTACCTCTACGAAACGTCCGGGTTCTGGAACTCTGGACTTAGAAGGAGGGTGGAAGCTTTTCAGCCCTGGTATCGACCCTAACATGACTGCCCAGGCGGGAGTGGGGATACTCACAAGTCCCCGACTGGCATATTATGTTGCAGATTGGACCCCCTTAGGTGGAAGACTGTGTCTCCTGAAGCTTCAGATAGGGAAACGGTCTCTCTCTATTCGTTGCATATGCTCCGAATACAGTCACAGAGTACCCACTTTTTCTAGATGAAGTTGATGCTGCTCTTAGCAGGAGAGAGAGGACAGATTCTGTCATCCTGATGGGTGACTTCAATGCACACGTAGGGGCTGATGAACAAACGTGGAAGGGCGTGATTGGGAGGAATGGTGACCCCTGATTTAAATGCGAATGTGAGGTGCTTGTTGGATCTCTGTTGCAACAATGGACTTTCCATCACAAACATCTTCTTCCAGCACAGGGATATCCATAAGTATACCTGGTACAGGGATGCAATGGACCAGAAGTCACTGATTGATTTTGTAATTGTTTCACTAATTCAGTGATAGATACTTGTGTGAGAAGAGGGGCAGAACTATCAACTGATCACCACCATGTGGTCTGCACTTTGCGGTTCTCTGAATTCATGCCGACCAAGCGAAATACTAGGTTCAGACAAACTTGGCGCATCAAATGGGAGGCATTGGAGGATAGAGCTGTGAGGAAGACCTTTGCAGATAACATATCTTCAAGTTTGAAAGAACTACCCAGTGATCGTGGTACTGTTGAAGAGGAGTGGCAGTTGTTTAAAATTGCTGTGATTACTTCGGCTGCATTGGGCTGTGGTCGTAAGCGGCTGAGTGTGGCGCAGGGCGGTGAGAAAAGGACTGCATGGTGGAACGGTGAAGTTCAGGAAGCTGTCTAGACGAAGAAGGAAGCCTATTTGCTATGGCTTGCAAATAAGTCAACTTCGAGTCGAGTGCAGTACAATGAGGCGCGAAAAGCAGCAGTAAAGACAGTATCAACAGCTAAAGCCAAGGCCTGGGAGAAGTTCGGGGAGAAATTAGAGACAGACTATGGTTCGGCAAACTAGGTGTTCTGGCACACCGTGCGCCACCTCTGTGGAACCAAGTCTCTTTCATCACAAACTATTAAGAGTTCAGATGGGAGGCTTCTATAAACGGAGGAGAGCGTATTGCATAGGTGGAAGGAATACTTTGCATCTCTTCTTAATCCGGTGACAACAACAACTGAGGCATATGAGGTGCACCTTGGAGCGGAGAATAGTCACGGTAGTATAACTGAAACAGAAGTCAGATGGGCAATTAAGTCCTTGAAGACTGGCAAAGCTGCAGGAGATGATGAAATCCGGTCTGAGATGTTAAAGGCCTTAAATCAGCATGGTATCCTGTGGCTGACTCGAGTGTGTCAGGTTGCGTGGATATCTGGACAGGCCCCTAAGCAATGGCAGACAGGAATTGTGATCCGTATCTTCAAAAAGGAAGATCAGAGAGATTGCAACAACTATCGAGGCATCTCTTTGCTCAGCATTCCTGGGAAAGTGTACGCTAAGTGTCTGGAGAAGAGAAGTCGGGAAATGGTCGACTTCAAACTGTCGGCGGAGCAGTGTGGTTTCCGACCTGGCCGAAGCACGACGGACCATATCTTTGCTCTAAGGCAAATGTTTGATAAATCCTGGGGGTAAGCAAAAGAGTTCTACGCTTGCAAAAGAGAAATAACGGAGTCCTGGGTGGATTTCCAGTTTGGTGCACACTTTTGGCAAACTTTCATGATTTTCACCGATAGTCACCCATGTGGGTGGATTTTCATTTTCGTGCACACTTTTGGCAAACGTTCATGATTTTCACCGAAAGTCACCCAAATGGGTGGATTTACAGTTTTCGTGCGTGGACCTCGAAAAAGCATATGACAAGTTCCTAGGGAGAAGCTCTGGCAAGTGTTGCAAGAGTATGGAGTGGATGGGCAATTACTGGTTGCTATCATGTCTCTGTACGAAAGCTCTGAGATGCGTGTCCAGATAAATGGCATTAAGACCATTCACCGTGGATTTTGGACTTCACCAAGGGTGTGTACTGTCGCCCATCTTGTTCATTATCTTTATGGACTGGATAGACAGGGGCAGCCGAGGCGATGAGCGTATTTGTGTGGGCGACTGCCTGGTGGAGAGGTTGCTCTTTGCTGACGACCTTGTCCTCCTTGGGTCTTCTCGCACGAACCTTCAGCATGCACTAGATCGGTTTGCAGCCAAATGTGAAGAAGCTGGGATGAAGATCAGTGTGGCTAAAACGGAGGTTCTGGTCCTTTCTAGACAGCCTGCTCAGTGTACTCTCCATGTTAGGGGAGCCTCAGTGAGACAGGTGGAGAAATTCAAGTATCTCGGGATTGCATTCACGAGTGATGCACGGCAAGAGAAAGAATTGGATGCTCGGATCGGTGTAGCAAGCTGTGTCAGACGTGAACTGTGGCGATCCGTGGTAACGAAGCTGAGTAACAAAGCCAAGCTCTTCGTCTTCAAATCTATCTTTGTCCCTTTTCTCACCTATGGTCATGAGGCTTGGGAATGGCCGAAAGAGTGCGATCGCGGGTACAAGTGGCCGAAATGAGATTTCTGAGAGGTGTGGCAGGTGTTACCCTACGAGATAGAGTGTACAGCAGCACAATAAGGGAAACTTTAGGTGTTGAGCCGCTACTTCTCTGCATTGAGAGATCTCAGATGCGCTGGTATGGCCACGTGATACAGATGCCGCAAACTAGTCTTCCTAGGCAGTCGTTATTTTCCAAGCCGGTGGGTAAGAGACCATGGGGTCGGCCTAGAACCAGGTTGCTAGACTACATGGAGAATCTGGGTTCGAGTCGCTTGGATATTACCAGGGAAGACATGCGCCTGATGGCAGAAGATCGCGATCGCTGGATATCCTCCATAGGGCTGCTGCCTCTGCGACCCTAACGGATAAGCAGGTTTGAAAAGTAACTAAGTAAGTAATTCCAGAGACTGACCTTTTGTGGGTTTCTTCGTCTTCACATTTAACTTTCACGGTTTCAGCTCTGCCTGTATGAACAGTGATCTTTTCCACTGGAAGATGCTTCTCAAGCTCAGATAGAATCGGCTTAAACAGGACGCCATGAGTCCGCACGATAATCAGTGGTACATACCTCTTCGTGATCCTATGGTCTTCATTAGCTGAGCGATTTTGTCCATTCTTCAGATTCCTCATTCTAGATGCGCTGACGATTTCATTTACTCTGGAGATGGTCTTTAGTTTATCGATCCTCGTGTCTTTTCTGAATTTTTTATTAGTGACACCAATCCAGGGACTGTCATCCACTTCTTCATCGGTTCCATCAGAGTGACTTCTCTTACAGCCACTGTTTGTCGAACAGTCACTATTTTCTATTATATCCATAGACTCCACACTATTAGAAGAGGAAATAGTTTTTAAAACATTACCTATCTTGCTGTTATCAACCGGTTTTTTCTTCCACGGAGTTTCCTGCCTTCGGGGTTTTGGAGCATTACCCAAAGGCTTCCTTCAGTTTGCTTATCTTGTCAATAACATCTCTACAAGGGTCCTTAATCTCCCTGTTGATACCTTCAAACTTCTCCTCAAAACTTTTGTGTAGGGATTCGACTTTTTCCTCCAGTGCACTGTACTTAGAGTTTAATTCATCCCGGTGGGCTTCTAACATTTCGTTGAACACTAGGTCATATGCAGCAAACCTAGCATCTAAGCAGGCATCCCGGTAAGCCTTTTTGCAGAACACAGTTTTACCATCCGCCACTAGCAAATGCTCTTTAGCCGACTTCAAGGTGGTTAATTTGGACGAAGCCATCATATATAAATGTATA
Organism: Rhysida immarginata; assembly: GCA_023313115.1. Classification (NCBI taxonomy): domain Eukaryota; kingdom Metazoa; phylum Arthropoda; class Chilopoda; order Scolopendromorpha; family Scolopendridae; genus Rhysida; species Rhysida immarginata. Next base: position 243,024 of record JAHWFO010054259.1, read on the forward strand.
GAACCAGGGGTAACCTCGCAGCTAGGTGTGTGCTAAAGAAGCCGTCCTAAGAAGGACGTACCTACCTTTAAGAAAAAAGAACAAGTCAGGTTTGCGAGAAAATTAATTCTACGCCAGGGACCCACTCATGAATTATTAGAGTAATAATAGATGATATGAAAAAATGTCCTTAGTTAGGTTTGCGAGGAATTTAATTCCAGTGCCGGGGACCCAGAAGGATAATGAGCGTCTTGATGTTACAGTTTATGGGAATATTAATTCCAACGCCAGGGACCTGCACATAAGACGTAACAGAAGGTAAATTTCGCCCTGAAAATGGCGCACCGTAAAATGATAGTAATGAGATGATTCCTGAAAAGAGAGTAGAGGTGATACCTTGAAGAGCTAGTCCGTTTGGATTCTGTGTCCTGTCCTTTTCGATCTCTCCTGATTTGCCTCCTGTATCGTGGCTTGGTAAAGAAAACAACTCTTATTTATAGTGACTTTTAGCCAATAACAGAAAAGGCACACAAATGGACAAATAATTGATAGGTGAACCATGACCAATGACAGAAGAGGCCACACGAATGGGTAAATTCAGTGATTGGTCAAAGTTGAAAACCACTGAATAAGTTTGGAATCCCTTATGGGTCCCTTGTTAAGAAGGTCACTGCTGATGGTAGCGTGGATTTCCATGCTCTCAAAAGCGTCCAGGAGTCGATTGTTTTTTATTGATCTTAAAAGTTTTAGGTTTTGTACAGAGAAATCATGTCCAGTGTCCAAGGAATGCTTTGCCATGGCAGAGAGGTTGCTTCTACAGGTGGGCTAAATGTTCCTTGAAGCGGGTCATAATCTGGCGGGCCGTTTGTCCTCGATAAACCTTCGTACATTGAGAACATTAGATCTCGTAAATTCCTGAGTTCTGGAGTGGGGGATCCTTGTCCTTTGGGTTTCCAAATAGAAGTTTTGCTTGATTTAGGTTGCTATAAGAAAGGGAAATATTATGGGCTTTGAAAACTGAGTTTAAACCTCTTATGAGCTGACTATTGTAAGGTATTGAAATAGTGGTGGACTTCATTTGGACATTCCTGAGAGTAATATTGTCTTTGATAAATTTGACGAACTTCCTCCTCTTCAAAATTCTGGTTAAGGTTCCTTGATTGCATCCGTTCTTGGTGGCAATTTTTCTAATCATGGCAATTTTTTTTTTAATTCCCGGTTATCTAGGGGAAGATTTAGTGCATGATCAATCATGGATGTAAAAGTTGAAATTTTCTGGTTCCAGGTATGACTAGAATCAGAAGTTATAAATTAAGACGATTTGAGGGTTTGCAGTACACCTCAAATGTCAAGGAGTTGGACTTCCTAACAACCATGATATCCAAAAAGGGCAGTTTCCCATCTACTTCCTTCTCATAAGTGAATTTAATACTAGAAAAAAACTTATTTACAAGTATTACAAATTGGTCGATATCGCATAAATTTAAATCAAAGATGGCGAAAACGTCATCAATATAATGGTATCACATAACCCTGGCTTCTGGGAAATAAAACCCTGAATTTTTTAATAGATTTTCAAATGATTTCAGAAAAATCTCTGCGAGAATGGGGCTAAGGCAAGACCCTATTGGGGTTCCGTTATTCATTCTTTAGATCGTGCCTTTGTATACAAAAATATTGTTGTTGTACACAAAAATATTGTTGTTGACGCATAGTCTAGTCAAGCGTAAAACGTCGATCTGGTTTTGAGGAACTTTATTACTAACCAACACTTCTACCAGGAAACAGAGTGTCTCGGGAATGGGGACACTGGGGAATAGAGATATTACGTCAAATGACTAGAATCTCATTTGGTTTGATCTCTCTATTTTTAAGACTTAGCGAGTTCAATCCCATTTTTAATTGAGTTATCGAATTCAGCAACTTTTAGGGTTTTAAGGAAATTAGCCAAAAATTTCGACATGGGGTAAAGAGGAGAATTAATGTTGGAAACAATGGGTCTCATATTCTGGCCTGGCTTATGGACCTTGGGAAGGGCATATAACTTAGGCAGAGTTGGGTTACTAATAGTTAAGGATTTTACTAAATTCTTTGGGATAATGTTGGGGCAGTTTTTGACAATATTCTTAACTTACCTAATTAGTTTTGGTAATGGGTTTTTCTTTAATACTTTGAAAGAGCTTTCTTCGATAATTTGGTCTACCCTTCTGAAATACTCATCTTTCTCCAGGATAAATAAGAGTTGTTTTCTTCACACTCTCAGTTGCATCTTGTGTGTTACTCCCTGTCAATCCTGCTGAAGATGAGAGCTTCGTTCTCGAAAAGTACTTACAGGTCGCATTTTTTCTTTTTACTCGTTGTGGTTAAAGAGTGTTTTATTTCTTGCATTAGTAGTAAAAATTAACATACAAAAACAGAAAAAAAAATAAAATAAAAAAAAATAATAAATAATAAAAAAAATCTTTTAAAATGTTCCTAATTGGATGGCCCTCTAACAGTTCTCCCCGGTTCGTTTTGGAATGTTGTGTATAGCTGAGCGAGTTTACCTTAGTGCCGGAGAAACAATGTGTAGAATAAAGTGTGTGGCTACGAAAGTGGGAGGAAATAGAATAGAAATGAAACAATAGTTTGATCTGACGTTTTTTCAGCCCTGGCTATGGCTGTAGTTCTTCTATTTTGTGGGACCTGACTTTTAAAAATTCATTTGTTTATCTACAAATTCAACAATTCCAAAATTCTCTTCTTGGATGGCGATGGAAGTACATGATCGTTTGTGTCTGTGTACTCTGCAATTCCAACAATTGATAAACTGTTAGGAAACAGAGAAATTAAACTGAAGTAAACTCCAAGCATCAGGTAAATGATATTAATTACAAAAATGGATGGAAAAATTCTGCGACTTGGATTCACACCAGGAACCTCGACTGTCATGGTCGATGCTTCTACTAATTGGGCTATTGCAGACGCCTGAACAGCCATGCTGTCACTAAGTGTCTTAAAGACAACCAAGTAGTCTTTACCTGATGTTTGGAGTTTACTCCAGTTTAATTTCTTTATTTCTTATTGTGTGTTCATCAAACTTTCTGATGGTTTGGATAGGAGAAATTCACGATCTGTGAACCGGGTACCTACCTCCCATTGGGCTTGCTTTCTTGACAACTTGGTTGTCTTTAAGACACATAGTGACAGCATGGCTGTTCGTGTCTGTGATAGCCCAAATGATAGAGGCGTCGACCATGACAATCGAGGTTCCTGGTTCGAATCCAGGTCGCGGAATTTTTCCATCAATTTTTCTAATTGGTAAACTGTTGCAATTAGTACTCTGCTCTCGAGGTCTTGAAGCAAAACTGGTGCATTCATCACTTGGTGTGATCTGGCAGTCGCAGTTTCTTCTGTTGACACATTTGCATCGACGACCACAGGGACACTCACCACTTGTTTAGTTGAAGCAGTGTGCTGAAAAAATCGATACACCACCATTATTTCTATTTACTGTACAATTCGTTACCCCCCTCCCTAAAAGAGGTTAATATGGTTAATTATGTATTGCCACACCAGTAAATGTGTTACGTTTGTACTGCCACACCAGTTAAGTATACAGGGTGTAAATTATCTCCTTCAAAAAAACTACACTACGATGTAGACGAAATTAAGGCGATTAAAGTGATTATAAGATACTTGGGGTCGCAAATTGCAAGCAACGCCGTAAATTGAACCTCAAACTAAGCTGAATGGCGTGGCCCTGCGTAACACGAGCCAAATTTGGGCGACTGTTCGCACGGCGCGGCCTGACATGGCTTGGCTGATTCTCCTGCTCCCCACTACCTCATCCCGAAGAGGTCCGCCTTCCACTCCAACATGACGTAAAAGGTTGGTACTGCTCGTGCTACTGACTCCAGCACGAGAGCAGATTACGTCATGTTGGAGTGGAAGGCGAACCTCTTCGGGAAGAGGTGGTGGAGAGCGGCGGAACCAGCCAGGCTGCGCCGCGCGAACAGGGTTGCCCAAATTTGGCTCGTGCTACGCAGTTCCACGCCACGCCATTCAGCTTAGTTGGAGGTTCAATTTACGGCGTTGCTTGCGATTTGCGACCCCAAGTGTCTTATATCACTTTAATCGCCTGAATTTCGTCTACATCGTAGTGTAGTTTGTTTGAAGAAGATAATTTACACCTTGTATAGTGCAACACCAGTTAATGTGTTAACAAACTTTCAACCCCCCCATTTCCCCCCCACCCCTTAGGGGTTGAATTTCCAAAAACCCCTTCTTAATGCTCATTTATATTTTGTAAAGAACCTCTGTACAAAATTTCAAGTTTCTAGGCCTTACGGTTTGGGTTGTGCATTGATCACTCACTCACTCAGTTTCTTTTATATATACAGGGTGCTTTAAAATTTCATCACCAAAATAATAGGGGTGATGGAATATGCGATTCTAAGCAAAAAAGTTCATATGAACATGGGTCCAAATTTGAACGATAATTGAGATATGAACAGAAATAAAAATGCCTCCACTAAGATCAACAAGTTAATAACTCACTTTCTACAACATCTAGGATGATGAAACTTGGAAGAATAATAGGGTACATAAAATTTTGTCTACTGTTAAAATTTGATCGAATTCCAACGAGTAGTTTCCGACTTACGTAGTCAATATCGTAACACGTGATGGTTAGTACTCACATGTGAGCACGTGTTACGATATTCAGTGCGTAACTCAGAAACTACTCGTTGGAATTCGTTCATATTTTAACGGCACACACAGCTTTATGTACCCTATTATTCTTCCAAGTTTCATCATCCTAGATGTTGTAGA
>JAHWFO010054259.1:248217-272934 GCA_023313115.1 Rhysida immarginata
TTTATGTACCCTATTATTCTTCCAAGTTTCATCATCCTAGATGTTGTAGAAAGCGAGTTATTCACTTCTTGATTTTAGTGGCGGCATTTTTATTTCTGGTCATATCTCAGTTATCTATCAAATTTGGACCCATGTTCATATGAACTTTATTGCTTAGAATCGCATATTCCATCACCCCTATCATTTTGGTGATGAAATTTTAAAACACCCTGTATACCAACGACCTGAACATTGTTGCAGATCAAGTCCATTCTGCAATGGTGCATTTGTACCCAAATGGTGACGGGTTCTTCATGGACGACAGTGCTGCTATCCATCGACCAAGAATTGTTCAGGAGTGGTTTTCTGAATATGACACAGAGTTGCAACATCTGCCGTGGCCAGTGCAGAGTCCAGATTTGAATCCGATCGAGAATGTTTGGGACATGTTGGAAAGAGAATTCGTCGAAGGCATCCACTTTCGTCTGCTCTGCAGGACCCTGAAGGTCTCTCTGATGAATGGTCTGCGATTACCTTAACTGCATTGCAACACCTTGTAGAGTCCATGCCAAACTGCGTATGTTCTATAATTACAGCCAAAGGAGGGTCAATACTATATTGAACGAAGGTTTCTAATTCATTGGCCGATATGTGTACCATCTAAAATGTCTATAAATTCTTAACTTGGACATAGACTTTTTTTTATTCAGATCAACTTAGTTTTTTTCCAACTTCTGTGTATTATCAACTAGTTTTTGCTGCAAAAGAACAATTTTTAATTATGTATTTATTCGTTTAAAGCGATGTAACTTTTCTCTTTTTAAGATATTACTTAAGCTGGCCTTAGTTGTGGTTTAATTTAATAAGAAATTTAATATGGCCGAGTTAAAAAATGTAAGACATGTAGCTTTAACTTGGTTTAAACGATCTTGCGTTTTCCTTTTTCTTTCCATTGTGTCTATTCTTTTAAACTCCTGTAGTCATATGCTTCAAAATGAATATTTTCTGAGCTGGTAATAATTTAAATTTTTCTCTGCAGAGTAAAGAACTCCTTTTATATCTTTTTTTTTGGCATTTTTCAATTGGAAATTTCCTTTCAAGCCAGCTTAGTTTAAGGTGATTTGTTTGCTATGGTTGTGGAATGAAACATGGAGTGAGGCTCTTGCTGACGAACTTTGTCTGTTAGATTTTAGTTTAATTTTAAAACCAGCATAGCTGGCTGTGTAGTCGCTCATTCGTGCCTCATGTGATCTTTCAAAAATATTTTATTATATTTATATAAAGGTCGAACCTCGTTATAACGAAATTATAGGGGGTGCCTAAATTAATTCGTTATAATGAAATTTCATTTTAATGAAAACATTAATTTATCGTCCTTATTAGTTTTTAATAAATCTATAGTACATTTTAAAACACAATTAAATATGTAGTTTATTTAAATTAACAAAAATAAAGACTGATGCTTAGAAAAAGTTTGTAATTTTTGATTGAACATAATTTTTAGTATTTTCTTTTAACAAGAACTCTTCTAGTGCATGCATGTTTTCAAATATAGTTTGAGGAACATTTTCCCGACTAGTTACAAATTCTATTAATTTAAAAAAACATTCACTTGCTTATTTTGCGGTAACGCGTGGCTGGTCAATTGCTTCATTTTGTACGTTTACCTCTTTCTCATTATCTTCTTCCATCATGTCTTCACTGCAGGTAAGTACGTTCTGATCAACATTGATGTAATCCATAAAATCGACGGCTTCATCAGTGTGTCCAGCTTCTTGAATTGAGTTCCATAAAGATGGTGTTTCAGGGTTATTCAGCAAATTATCATTCTCTAATACATCATGGTCAGTATCTGCACAATGATTCAAAAATCCAGCTTTTTTCTAACATTTCGAGATTGTATCTTCTGTCACTAAGTACCAGGATGCAGCAGTCAAATCAATAGCCTGCTTCAGGTCAATTAAATGCAATGACACATCAAAAGGAATGTTCATTAGAAGTTGTTGTAATAATCGACTTCTATACACCACCTTAACAGCACGGATGATACCCAAATCTAGTGGCTGCAAAACTGCTCTATAATTCGATGGAAAAAACTCAACACAAACGTTTCTTAATTGTGGTGGTGCATTGTGAGCAGAGCAATTGTCGACTAATAGCAAGATTTTGCGATTTTCACTTTTCATTTTTGCATGAAGTTTATTGAGCCATTCAGCAAAAATGTCCTGAGTCATCCATGCGCGTTTATTCGCACGATATTCACAAGGCAATGATCGCACTTTTTAGAAGGTTTCGCTGATTTTCCGATGATTAGGGGTTTCAATTTTTCACTTCCAGATGCGTTACAACTTAATAATGCAGTCAATCTTTGCTTTAAATTGTTGCCTCCCTTGCCAGCGTACGATGTGGCAGCAAGTGGTAGAAGATGCCAGTTTCGTCCAACGAGATTAATATAATATTATATTAATCTCGTTGGTTTCGTCTGCATTGGAAATGTTGCACGCATCAAAGTCTTTTATGATTTCTTTTATGCGTCCTCTTCTCCACGTCTTCACTTGATCCATTGACACAGAATTTTCTTCTCCACAAATTGCTTTCGATGAAATACAATAACGTGCATTAAATTTGTAGAGCCATCCTGAACTTGCTTTGAAATCCACATGCCCAAGGACAGAGGCAAAGGTTAAAGCCTTTTCTTGAACAAGGGGACCACTTACTGGAATGTTTCTGGATCTTACTTCTTGAAACCATAAGAAAAACAGCTTTTTCAACATCTCCATAATTTGTACATCTTATTCTCTTACATTGTGGACCGATTTCCTTCTTGGCAAGTGTATTAATTTTGTCCTGTTCTTTTAAAATTGTACTTTAAGATGAGGGAGCTATGTCGAAATTTTTAGCCAGTACTTTTTTTTCCGCTATCTACTTGCTCGATCATCTACAATTTTTCACCAAGAGTAATTTGACGGCGTTTTTGTTTGTTGCCATTGCAGAACAGATCTGACTGTAATATTTTTCAAGATTTTAGTACAACGAGTATACGCACTGATGGTACAAAGTTCAACTCAAAGTCACAAATGAATACACAAAAAGAACCACTGCTATCACAACTCTGCTCAGTTCACAGCTCTGCTGAATTCACGACTGAAAGTTCAAAAGTTCTCTGTTCCGTTATACGCGGCCTTTCTCCATCAGCGTCTCTTTCTCGGCGTCGCGTCTTTCTTGACAACGCGTCTTTCTTGCGTCGTGTCTCTCTCTTTCTAAAGAGCCCGGATGAGCAAAGGAAAGTACTGTATCTGCAGACAACCAAAAAAAAATTCATTCTAAACCTAATAATACTGCCCGTGGGACTGAATAATTCTTTCGTTCTACTGAAATATTCGCTGTAATGAAATTCGTTATAATAAAGTAAAATAATATAACACGGCAAGGGCCAAGATTTTTTTTCGTAGTAATGAAACTTTCGTTATAATGGCATTCGTTGTATCGGGGTTTGACCTGTATATTCTTTATATTTAATCATTCTTGGATACTTATAGAGAATGCATTATATATATCCAAGAAATACATGTTAACTTATTATTATAGTTCCTGTAATATCTACGCAGAATGTAAATCGTAATACAGGAAGTGATGCAATTTTACAGATTTTACTTTCGTTAAAATCATTTCACTTTAATGTCAACACAAGAAATGTGTTCTTTTCTCCCAACAGTTTATTGTGTCGCTATAGTTTCTAGATGGCAATTGTAAGCTTTTCTTGAACAACTCTTGTTATAAATAATAATTATTATTAACTGGAGATACGTCTCCAAGCATAGGTAATGATTTTTCAATTGAAAAATCATAACTCTTGTTATGTCTTTGACAGTACTTTGTAAACAGTCTACTCGGGCCAGCTTGTAAAACCACCATAAACATTTATGTTTTTACTTTTGATATAATTTATCTTCATTTTATTAAAGGTTAAAGTCTATTCCGGACCTGGTATTGTTTGCTAATGTGAATTTATTGTAAAAAAAAAATGAGGGAACATATCTTTAAATAAGTTGATGTAGTTATTCTTCTGATTAGAAACTTAATATCCCTTTATTGTGTAATATTGTAAATTTAACTAAGATTTTTTTTACTGAATGAATTTAATTACATAGAATTTCAAACTTCTTGTTAATATAAGTTATTTATAAACATTGATAGTTATTGTTATATTACGAAACAAGTGATTTTTTATTCTTTGGTGGGAACAGAAACTCACCACTTCTGCTCTCTTGGGATTTATAAGACAATCTTTATAGGAGGCTTAATTAAAAAAAAATTTTGAGCTTGAGCTAAGTATTTTCTTGTATAGGACAGTCATTTGAAGTCCTAGTCTATTGTATTCTGTGTGGGTTTTTCTAAAGAAGATTGTCACCTTAAAGACTTTAATAAACTATAATATAAAACTCATCCCCACAGAAGCTAAGAGATGGAGTGAAAAAAACAAAAATTACTTTAGTATAACAAGCCCTTTCCGGCATATTATATCAGTCCACTGCAGTAATTGCTAAATGAAATAACTTATAAGAGTTCCGAGAATATTCTCCAGTATGGAGCAATATGTAAAAAACAAAAATTTTTTAATTCTTTGCGAAATTTCGGATAGGAGATGATAGAACGTAATTCAGTGGGGAGTCGTACCCAACTTTTCATATCGGTAATTTATGATAATTAAGCTTAGATAACAGCAGAATGTAATTCGTTGGCGGGCCTCGTGAATTATTCGTGTTTATATTCGAGCTTTCTAGGGTACCTACTTAAAGTAAAGAATTCAAAATTTTAACAAGCGCAAACTTGAATGAAGAATAATTGGTATATGGTGGGAATACGCAGTATATCAAAATAATGGGACACGGAGGAGGATTTAGGCAAACCAACGAGAGTTTGAAGGAACCATTTCTGCAATTTTAAGAGCCGCATTAGTTTTGACGAAGTGGTAGGTCCCCAGAAAATGGTACAATAACTGAGTTAAGAATGTACCCAAGAGTAATAAAGTAAAAGTACGAGAATATCGGGTGGCAGATAGCGTAATCTGAAGATCATACCTTGCTTTTGGTTAAGTTTGACAAGTAGAACATCAACATGTAGGTCCCATGTAAGACCGTGAATAATAGTAAGACCAAGGTATGATGTAACAGTAGATAGGAGATTATGGCCATAATAAACGGTTAAAGTGTTAGGAACATTTCGCTTATTACGTTGATAGAACGACATAACCTTGGTTTTCTCAATATTCACATTTAATAGATTCTCAATATTCCAAACTTTTAATTGAAGAGCGCGTCGTTAAAAAAAAGTTAGTAGTGATGAAATATCAGAACTCGCAGTTAAAAATGTTAGATCATCGGCATATAAGATAATACGGGAATGAGAGGTAGACGGGAAGATTAAGGGGAGATCATTGGCAAATAAATTAAAGAGTAAAGGCGAAAGAATTGATCCCAGAGGAACTCCGTGTTTCTGATTATTGCGGATGACGATACAGCTGGATAAGTCAAGTAGTTGGTTCTATTGAGTAAGAAGCTAGTCAACCATGATAGCGGTGTACCGCGAACGTTATAAAAGTTAGACAGCTTATTTAATAAAAGGTGTATGGACAATGCCTTGGTATAGTCGATAAAGGCAAGCAGCCACGAAATGATTTGATATAAATTCAAATAATTCGTAGCACGCGGTCTCAACACTTTCTTTAGGCACAAATCCATGCTGAGCATGAGAAATAAGTTCGTATTCGCAAACAAACTGGGATATGCGCACGAAGAAAAGCTTTTCGAAGACCTTAGCAAAAACTGGAAGAGTTTTTGGAAAACAAAGTATAATCGGACGATAGTTATATGGCCCGATATCCAGTTATTGGGCGATAGTTGGAAAACAAAGTATAATCGCCTTTTTTGAAAATGGGCGTAACTCTGGCCAACTTAAGAATAGCAGGGAAAGTTCCAGTTGTTAAGGAATGATTATATATACCTGCAAGCAGATAAGCCAGAGCATAGCGTAAGGGAATGATCACATCAGAAGAAAAATTCAGGGTGTCAAGTATAGAAGGAGAATTTAACTGGTATATAGTGCTGCAAACATCATCAGGTGTAGTTTGGAGAGCAAGGAAACCAGGTGAATTATTGGAATAGTTGTCGGTTACGTGAATAGGGGGATTAGTGTAAGAAGGCAGTAAAATTTAAAGAAAATCAATGAGGGATGAAGAAGTAATTTGGTCAGATGGTCCAAAAGGCGAAGGTGAAGTGTTAGTATCACAAGCTACATTTTTTAATAGTTTCCATTTATCCTTGCTGGAATAAAGGCTGGTAGATTAAGTATTTAAGCATTTGGATTTGGCCCTCTTAACTTGCTTTTTTACAAAGTTAGAAAATTCCTTAAATGTTTTGATGTTAGCTAAATGAATCCAGGCAATAACTTTTGACTTACATTAAATAGTTACTGTGAAATATGGTTTGTCTTGTTATTTATTTAATGTATCTGGAACCATACCCAGACCTAAATGCCATCACAGGGATGATATTTAAGATACATAATCGAGTGACATTATTATGACCATTTCTTACTTTGTTGTCATCACTCCATAGCCCCTTTTCTACGGATCAACGAGTCAGCAATGAGTCATTCTACATGAAATGAGACACCTAAAAAACATACATTTTTATAAATTGTTCAAACTTTTTTGTACATTCCTGACATCAATGTAAGTAACCCCACGGTGTTAATTTTCTAGAATTTATTTACTAGAATACACGGAATAAGTTTGAGAAAAATCGGAGACCCTAAGGTCAATTATCACCTAATTTTTTTCGCTCCGACATGGAATGACTTTCTTAATGGTCATTTTGATGTACCATTCAAAAGGATATCGGATATTGGCAAGCAAGATAAGCACATGAGCAGCATTGCGTAAGGGATTATTATTTTCTCACTGGGATTACTGACCGACCAAGCACTATCTCTTCTCACTGGTGAGAGTTTTTGACCTTAGCCAATGACAAATTCAACAGCTTCCGGTCACATGACATCAATTTCCTATCACATGATACCAACTTCCGGTCACTCTTCTCTGGTGTCCCATTTTGGAGATATGGTCATCCTAACTATTGATCAGTGTTTTGAGTTTCACATAAGACTTCTTTGAATTTTTTTATTTTTATTATAATTTTATCCCTTTTAATTAAAATTTAATTTGTTACCTTAACGACAGAGTGCTCCCCTCGATAAAGTCCCTTTGTACTGGCATAGCTATCTTTACATAAACGGTGGCTACGGTACTGGTCATAACATGCATATTCATATGCGGTAGCCCTAAATATCTAAACATGTATAACAAACATTATTTTATTGATGTTTGTTATGTGGACTTTTCAGATATCTTTATTATTAGTTTACAACTGATTTTTAAATTTCTTACAATACAATTTCTTTTAATTTCTTACAATACAAATGTTTGAATTTTGAACAGTATTTGTCTATTCATTTTTAATGTTTTTCCGCTTACATTGGGGGTTGATTTTTTTTTTTTAGAATAATGTTTGTTTTTGCAAAAACTAACATTGAATCTCAAAAAATAAAACAATGGTCATATAGATATAAATGGTCATCGAGCTGCATTCTTAAGATGAAATGTATTGTAGAATGGAGATTCATGAATAATTAATAATTTTATAATTTTAAACTTTTAATATAGTTTTAGCCTTGAATATATTTCATATCTTATATATTTTACATTAATGTTATATTTTATTTCTTCCCCATTTCAGAATCAAAGTTTGCTCCTTGAGTGAATATCTTTACTTGCCAAAGAAAGTTGTTGCAGTCACGAAGACATGATAATAATTGTGTATTGCTATATAAAAAACCACGGCAAATAATAATGCCCTTTTAATCTAAAGATATGTGAATATGTTGATATCTTAATTAGAATAGTGCATATTAATTTGAATTGAATAGGCATAACGTTTTCATACAAAAGTAATGTGAAATACCTGGTCAATTGTTAATGAAAAAATATTTTAATTATTTTATAAAAGACTAATAATATCAACGATAGTATATCTTTATTCAAGTTTTTGAAGATGAATTGAAATATTAAAATTGTATATAAGAATTTATACTGCTTTACTTATGAAAGAGCCATGTATTTGTACTTAATAGATGCAAGGAGGATATTTTGTCTTGTTAGATTTCACTTGCAAAAATGAAATAATAATGAAAAATATATTAATAATAATAAAATTCTGTTATTATTATTATTATTATTATTATTATTATTAACATCATGCCTTAACATTTAAAAAAATACGCAGGCTTAGTTAGGGACATAAACACTCCGTACAATAAATACAGTATATATATTATGGGTGTAGGACCTTTACCCCTTAGACATTTACCCCACCAGACACTCACCCCAGTGATATTTACCCAACTGACATTTCCCCCAGAGCCTTAACTGAAAAGTGGACACTTATCCCCACAATATTTATTGCCAGATCACAGCCACTCATTTAATATTCTAGTTTTAAATTTGTACTGAAGTAGGTATCGGAAATTGTCTTAAGTAATATAAATGGCGAATGTTAAGAAACCACAACAAAACAACTTTTGACATACATTTGTTGAAATAAATTTGGTGCCGCTACAAAAGTTCCATCCATGATTTCAGAAAAGCTACTAGATGTTACCGAGAAAAATTATAAAATTAACAACCAATTTCATCTCCTTCTTTTCTTCAATTCGAACAGTTTTCGGTATTTATTTTTAATGACAATTAAATGAAACAAAAATTCAATAATTATACAATAAGTAAAGCATTTAACGTAAATCACTGAGCTCTTCAGCTGTTAGTAAACTTAAAATGAAATATTTTTCTATATTTTTTGGTTTTAGAGTGGAACGTTTAGACCAAAGTTTAGTAGAGGCTGCTCTTCTCAAAGAAGCTCGCGGACAGCCTCCACACAAGAGAAAAAAACATTCCACGAGGGACCATTTCGAGTTTTTTTTTACTCTAGTATTATTATTTTTAATTTTTTACTTAATAAAAGTTAAAGTTTAATGTGTCAAAAGTTTTGTTGTGGTTTCTTAACATTCGCCATTTATATTACTTAAGACAATTTCCGATACCTATTTCAGTACAAATTTAAAACTAGAATATTAAATAAGTGGCTGTGATCTGGCGATAAATATTGTGGGGGTAAGTGTCCACTTTTCAGTTAAGGCTTCGGGGGAAATGTCAATGGGGTAAATATCGCTGGGGTGAGTGTCCGGTCGGGTAAAGGTCCGGAACCCACAGTATATACATGCATAAGCTAACAAATGTTCAGTGGGGGAGGTCGAATAACGAACCGTTTACTACAGTACCCGTTTCACTCCCCCTGAATGGTTTTTTAGTTACACCTGAAATTATTAGCAGGCGCACCTGTTAATAACCAATAAATGGGACATTATTTCAAAAATCTGTTGTAGCTTCTTCGTATGTCACCTGCCATCTACAGAGTAGAAAAATCAGCTTTTGAAACTTCAACTTTTAACTGCGGAAATCTCATAAACGGTTCATTATCCGAATCATGTTTATATGAACGTTTGTTTTCATCCCGCTGTGGGGAACCACCGCCAGAAGTTTGTGATAGGGGTTTAGATGGGATCCAGCCAAAACCCCCGCTGGTAAAAAAAAAAGCGCAGGTACAAAACCCCCAGCCTTAAAGTGCAAGGGAGGGAAAAATCCCCGGAGTAAAAGCACAGAAGGGGACATAACCCACAGATGAAAAAAAATTTTTTATCATTTTTTTATATTTTGTAGATTTTTTTTTATAATTTGAACAGTGATAAGGTCTTTACGCAAATATGAAAACAATTCAAATAATGGATTGGTCACACAACATGTATTTCTTAACGAAATGAATAAAACATGGTTGAAATGCTGTCAAAAATCGTCTAAGCCATTAATAACCATAAATAATCAATAGGGTAAATGGGTCCCATTATCTGGTTGCACCTGTATTAAGTTAGGTTTCCAGCTAAAATTCTAGAATCTTACGTTGCGGAACATCTGGCCAGCTTCATCGATCCCAATCTTCCCCTGAGCAACATAGTTTTCGAAGGGGTAGATCGACGCAAACTAACTTGTCTATTCTTATGCAAGAGCTTTTATACAATTTTGATAGGAGAAAGCAAACTGATGTGATTTACTTAGATTTTACTAAGGCATTTGACAGAGTTAATGTCCTGCTTCTTTTACAAAAAATAAATGTCATAGGATGCTCTGCCGATATACTTAATTGGTTTGCCTTGCTTTTGCTAAGATCATTTTTTATAGATAATATTGTCTGTAAGTCCAGAGTGGGGTATATTCGGAGCGGTATTCCTCAAGATTCTCCCTTGGTTCCGATCTAATTCCATTTGAACCCCCTAGTTCCCCATCGAAAATCTCTGTTCTAATGTATGCAGGTGACATAAAGATATTTTCTAATGTTGATTGTTGGTCCGATGCAAACCTGCTGCAACATGCGCTAGATAACATTTTTCAGTGGCAACTTCAAAAGGGTTAGACTTAAATCCTAAAAAATCATTCTTTGTCTAGTTCTCAAGGAAAACTGTAAATTTGGTTGGTAGCTACGTTTTGAGTAATGTTCCGCTAGAGAGAAAATATTGTGCGAATGATCTTGGGATCACCTTCCAATATAATCTGTCTTTTAAGGAGTACTTAAGACAATTAATCTCACAGACATGTGTAAGGATAGGAATAATTAAGAGATGCAGTAAATTCTTTAAAGAATTAGATACTTTTATTAATGAACGGATATTTATAAGAGAAAAGAACGAGAACCCTGGAATGCAATAAATAGTTAATAAATACAACTGAAAAAAAAATAATAATTAACAAAAAACAAAATAATTAATAAATAATTAATAAATAAATAATTTTATTAAGTTATATCATTATTCCAAAAATAACCTACTGCGCTCTTATTTGGTTCTTCAGAGCTTCCCAAGACTTTTTGTTTTTACAGTCTAAAGTTTTTAGATTTTATAAGTTTCTTCTATTAAATTTAGGACCGCTACTTATGGAACATCCTGTATAACTAATACTTTACGTAGATGTTGATCATGTACATCTGTATTTTTGGACATCATTGGTAGATTATTACACATGTACATGGATATTATTAATAATATTAATTTTAATTGCAGTCGGTTTTCCAAAGTAAGTTTGGAAAATTGTTTTAATTTACCACTGATATTGGAAACATGCCTAATGAATATGTTTAAAAAGATTCTGCACGGGCAGGTGTTTGCACCTACAATTCTAGAAAGGATCTTTATCCGGGTATCCGGTTCAAATAGAAATAATAAGACTATTTTTACAACCGATAGTTGCAAACTAATAAATTGTTATACCCAATATATCATTAGTGCAGATTCAGATATGTTTAATGATAGGTGTAAACCTCTTTTTTGATTTTAATTTTCTTTTTAATGATTAAATTGAGCTGAGCTCTTCTCTTTTTGTTTGTTTTTCACCCGTTCATTTTCCTTTATATGTATTGTCATTAACCCCGTTTTGGGCTAGTGCCTGTTGGGGGACAACATGGGATTTGGCCTTCAGTTTATCTGACTGTTTCTTTTCCCGTCTTGTTGTTACATTATTATATTTTTTTTATTGGCCTACCACTCTCTAAGAGTACAGGCCTATGTGTTAGTTTCAGAAGAAGTTTTATGGAAGAAGTCTTTCGGTTTCGTGTGGAACCATTCCTAAACCTCTTCCTTCACTTCATCGTCCGACTGAAACCTGCGGCCTATCAGATGTTTCTTGAGATCCCCAAACACGTGAAAGTCACATGGGGATAAGTCAGGGCTGTAAGGTGGTAGTTACAAACAGAACGTGGACAAACATTATTTTCTGGCCAACTTCTAATGCATAAAATGACACTAACAACCAACGCAAAATTACCTGAATTAATTAGTGAACGAAGAATATAATAGAAGAAAATATTATTTTTCTGGTAGAACAACTTGAACTGATAAATATGCCTAAATAAAGATTATGCTTTTCACAAGAAATGTATTACATTGCTTCGAAAAATTTCTTAAGTTCTAGTTGTTCAGAACTTTTATGACTTTTAAACATGATGACATGGTGCTTGTTTGTTTAGTTTTTTTTTAACGTGGACGCAAATTGTTAATCGGGAATTTTATGTACATTTTATTACTTTTATGTTAATTTTTTTCCCGGTAAATTGTTGCTGATAATGAATGAAATAAAGCGATTTATTTATTTATTTATTTTTATTTTGTCAAACGTTGTAAGTGGAAAAAATAAAAAAAAATAGATTTTATCCGACTGTGAAGTTTATAGTTATAGTAATGTTTTGATTTTAATGTATTCATTAAATATAATTGACGTAAGCGAGATTCGAACTCGCAACCTTTACTTTTTCAGGCAAGCACTTTAACCATTAAGCTAGCGCGTTAGTTGAAATAATACAAATCTTTAAGCATGTAAGCGGAGTAGCATGGCCTTTGACCTCGATTTTCTTAAAAACGAAGGAGTGTTCAGACAAATTACATTTTGATGACTCCAATTTATTTAAATTGGTGGGACGGAAATCTGGACCTCCCTCTGTGAGTAGATGTTGGCCGAGGCAGTGAGAAACATAAACGAAAGAGATAATATAATGAACGAGACCTTATAACAGTTCATATTAAAAGCAACGACTTCGAGGCCGATCGAAGCAGTGAGGTGAAACGTCATTTCGACGTCATCACCTCACCCGAAGTGGTGCTATTTATTAACGACCCTGTAAGGTGGATGCTGCATTGCTTCCCAGTTGAACTTTTTGATGAGGTCTACCATTGATTTCGAGGTGTGAGGCCGCGCGTTGTTGTGGAGAAGAAGCACTCCTGTAAGAAGTCCAGGACGCTTACATTTGATGGCCACACGCAGTGCCTTCAATGTTTCCCCATATCGTGCTGCGTTAACTGTGGTACCTTTTTCAAGAAACTCCAGTAAAATCGGGCCTTTGCGATCAAAAAACACGGTCAATATCGCCTTCCCCGTACTGTTTGCGATTGATTTTGATTTTTTCGGGGGTGGTGACCCATAATGCTTCCATTGACGACTTGGACATTTGCTTTCGGGCTGGAAATGAAAGCACCAAGTTTCATCCCCTGTAACGATTCTGTCGAGATTCCTTCCAGTTCATAGCGAGTCAAATGTTGCAGGGACATGGGCATTCGAACTCCAAGTTGTTCTGATGTCAAATGATGCGGGACCCGTTGTGCATAGATTTTTCTGTAGTGCAGATGATTCCTGATAATGGAGTGAACAGTTCAATGACTAAGGCTAGTTTTAGCAACCACGACATCGATTGTCACTCTTCTGTTTTTCTTTAAGAGAGCGTCAATTTTGGCTTTGGAGTCATCCGTGATTGCGCGGTTTGCTTGTCAAGGTCGTTGATTATCATGCAGTGATGACTGCCCTACGGAAAACTTCTTGCTCCATGCCCAAACACGAGTGAAGGTTCGGCAGTCACTTCCATAGATGTTCTGCATACGACGATGAATTTCAGAAACTGAAACTCCTTCACATGTCAAAAATCGAATTATGCTCTCTATTCCTGTTTCGTTGACCCCATTTTGTTGTTTGGACGAAGCAATCACTCGCAGAGCTTCGAAGCGCGAGCTATCGTTCTTTCTCACGTGATGCAACACTTGCAACCTATTGTTCAATTTGCACGTAGGGTTTTGCAGTTGTTGAAAACAAAAACTTACGATCCTATACGTCGTCTTTTTTTTTTCCCCCACATATATTTTAGTTTTCATTTGTATGAACCTTATATGTACATTTAAAATTAAAAAATATAAAATATAAATATAAAATTATAGTAAATTTTAAATGGTCTATAGACACTTTCTTGTCAGATATAAGTATTTTTTGTGTCCAATTAATTATATCAAATTTTATTTTGAAAATTAAAAAACAGGAATTGCCACGTGTATTATTATTATTATTATTATTATTATTATTATTATTATTATTATTCAAACTTATAAGAGGAAAAAAACTCGATGAAAATGATCTGCAAATTATAAGAAATGATAGGGTTATTTTATTATTTTATTTTATATGTGGGTCATGTGCCCTTCTCTGCTTTTACTCTGAGGGGGGGGGGGGGTCCCCTTCCCTTGCACTTTAAGACTGGGGGTTTTGTACCTGGGTTTTTTTTATGCTTGGAGGTTTTGATAGGCACTCAATTTAGAGACACCCTGCTTATCCCTGACACTGTCTTACAGTCTAGCTTTAGAGATCACAACACACAAATTATATTTTGACAGAGCTCTTATAACAACTGGCTAAAGATTCCTCATAATACGCAAGACATTACACATAGATAAACAAAACAAAGCGTCTTACAGAATTGATATTTTCTTCCCGAATACACATAATTTACTCAGACAAAGCCACTAAGCCTACAGACCTTTTACAAGAAATTAAACGCCTCTGGGAAGCCAACAGAGTAAATACAAAGGAGAAAAGGAAAGGAAAAATTCCAAGGCCTGGACTCAAACCAGGGAACACGTCTATCGCTATCATTACTCTTATCAATTGCAGTCCCAAGTTCGATTCCAGGTCGCGGAATTTTTCATTTCCTTTTCTCCACTATATTTACAATTTATTTGAAGTGTATCATCAGTTTATTTTTATCATCTCTTTCGAGTTGTTTCTGCTAATGGGGTTATTCCAAACTCGCTATACAAATGACAACATTGAATATAAATCAAAATATACATGATCATAGTAAAAGGCACACTCCTAAAGAATTGTCACATAATGTGAGCTTAAATAATCAATAATTGTTCAACCGTTTCTTAGTAAATTTCAATATTAAAATTGTATTTAAGGTGAGGCTAACGAAAATAACACACAAACGTACAGTTCTATTAACAAGTATCGTCATACTTATAGATTAAATTTTTATAAATTTTCCATGTACCGTAATTTACTTTGGAGCTGATTATGTTTATATAACCCATTTTATACAATTTGACATTTCACTGCACTGATTTATTTCTTCATTAAACCGAAAGTTTATAATTTTGTCTAAAGTGTGTAAATGTAAATTTGTTACAGGTTTTAAAATATGAATTGAAGGATGGTATGTAACCTGAATTTATAATGAAAAGACACATGTGAAAAAATACATTATGCTCTGTATATTTACTCCTGATATTATGTAATAATCTAAATTTCAGGAGCATGGGCAATTATTAGATTAATTTAATTAAGTTTGCTTATGGATATAATTTCATTTAAAAATGATATTGTGACTTAAAAAAAACACAAGTTAAATTTTTTCTGTAAAAAAAAAAGTTCTTCTGTAAAATACAATTTCGGATTTCTGGGTATTGACATAGAAAAAGGGAAATAAATGATGTTTTATGTGAAAAAACCCCTTCAGTTTTCAGTGTTTATTCATATTATAAATTCTTTGTTTTTATTTAGATAACATCACAGAATTAAAAGCTATGTAACCTACATGGAGATATATGTTATATTGTTGTTTTTTTTTAATATATTGCACTTTATTTGTAATTTCCATTCATTGAAATAAAGTTTTTATTCAGAAACTTTATTCAAGACATTTTTGTAAAATTATGCCTTATGGTTTCATTTCCTTCTATCTCTGCATTAATTTTGCAGGTAGCAATCATGGAAAATCAAGCCTACATTATTTCAAGACTTGAACCTTCTATGTGATTATAAGTTAACTTTTCAAAATCTTCTTACTTCGAAATTAAAAAAAATACAAAGCATTTTACACACTTTTATTTAAGTTCATTTTTTTGTGTTTATGCACAAATTTTGTAATCAATATATCATTCACTTCCTGTCTACTTACAGGTGTGCAACGTTCCGAACGTTTTTTCGATTTTCGATGATAATGCACGTTTCAATCGTTAGTTTAATTTAAATTTAATTAAACAGTCCAATCATGATATAATGACTATCTGTGCTGTTGTTAGTTGTTGTATGTAATTGTTAATTTGATCATCAATGGTAGCAGAGTAGTTGATTGTGACTTCCTTGTTGGGTTAGGTTAGGAGAGGATTGTTCATGATTAGCCAGCATGATGACTAGCCGTTAAACATAGCACTCCTCACTGAGCACTGCGCATGCGTACAGACTTGTATTTTCGTCGAACAGCAGTTGCCGTGCCAGACAAATGTAGCCGATGCTCAAGTTACTTTCACTATAATTTCGCTGCTTCTTTTCTGTTCTGTCTCTCGGCTGTGATCATATTTGAAGAAGACGATGAAATGTGTTCAGAAATAACTCATTTGGCTGAATGATAAAACTTATACCCGTTCTTCTCAGAAATATAAAATTATTCCACCGTTTGTTGTTAGTTCAAAGTTGGGCAGATTTTTTTCCATTTAATGCTATTGATAGTTAGAATGAGCTAGGCTGCGTTCGTTTATTGAGCGCTTAGCGAGCGCTCAGTACAAATTCGTTCGTAAATTCTTCGCTCACCAAAATGTTGGCGAGCGTAAAATCTCGCTCTTTGAGCTGAAGCAAAAGACCAGAAAGTTTTAACTTTAACTGACGGCAATTTCATTTTTTTTATTCATTTTTATATTCTATCAAATAAATATAAAAGAAATTATTGTTTCTATATCAAGACCCTTTATTTCTTAGATTATAGATATCAAAAGGGGGGGAAGAACAGACAATTTTCGGCAATTTTTTTTGTTTGTACAATTTTCATTTTTAAAAATAAAGATAATAATCAATTTATAATTATGTAAATTGGAATATATTTTATGTATGTATAAATTGTAAAGAGGTTTCTTGATTTAACTTCACAAACACACAAAAAAATCTTTTTTATTCATCTTCAGGGAATAAAAACGAA
This sequence comes from Rhysida immarginata, assembly GCA_023313115.1. NCBI lineage: Eukaryota > Metazoa > Arthropoda > Chilopoda > Scolopendromorpha > Scolopendridae > Rhysida > Rhysida immarginata. The sequence continues at coordinate 265,143 of JAHWFO010054259.1, forward strand.
TACGCAAAAGCAATTGCTTCGGAAATAAGTTTCTTGTTGACAGCCATGTTGCCTGAGCGCTAATGACAAAGGCCCTTGAAATCGTCAAAATCGTTCGTAAACTACAGCAGCGCCCCCCAAGAGCTAAGTGAGCGCTCATGTAGAGCTCGTTTTTGCTTCGCTCAATAAACGAACGCAGCCCTACCCATGCAGATGGAATTTGATTTAATGAAATGTTGTACTCAAAATTGTATAAATCATAAACGACATGTAAAATATTTAATATATAATTATTAATATATTTTTTCAGTATTTTTTTGCATTCAATAATCATTAAAACAATATGTTTGAAAAACAAACTACAATATAAATATTAGTATCCTCTCAATTTTATATACATTTTTTTTTTCAATTTTATGCAAGCAAACTTTCTTAATTTAATTTAGGTTATAATATTGATATTATATTTCAATTAATCGAGCAAAATCTGAAGTCTACAGTACACCATTTTAGTTTTAGTTTTTAAAAAAAACCCAACTAGTTTCGTCTTTATTCCCGCCTTCTTCAGGTTACAAAAGAAATAGGCTAGCAGCCCCTACATAATGAGACAGTGTATGATATAAAACCCAATAAACTACAATGATATAATACCTGGAGATTTCTGATTGGCTGATGTAAATAAGGGTGACGTCAGCCAATCAAAAGGTTACAACATATACGTAGCCAACGAGAAAGACTGGTTACGTCTTTCTCGTTAGCCTCGCAACATATACTGGTGACGTAGACGGATTAAATTGACGTGAACAAAAAGAAAATTATTAGATAGATAAAATAAAGAAAGTAAAATAAATAACAAAATAATAATTATCTAAACAATAATTCATCCTTCGCCCGAACGCACCCATATGTTTAACGGCTAGTAGTATGATGCACTAGACAGTGTTGCCAAGTCAGTGACTTTGTCACTAGATTTAGTGACTTTTTTTTTCAAAAGTGACTTTTTAGTGACTTTTTTTTTTTCAAAAGTGACTTTTCAGTGATTAATATTTTATAGACAGTTTTCTTAAAGTAGCAATAAATAAAAATTTTTGTGTTTTAAATCTCGATGAAATTATTTACAAATGGTAAATGATATAAAAATCCATTGAACCACTGGAAGATTAGAGCAGTGATGACGTAGTATCATTGTTTCTGCTCCTATGTTCGTATTACAACGGATACAGTAGCCAATCGGGTTTCGAGAATTGGCGCTGGCCTCCCATTGGTGCTTTATTTGTATGTCTGGGGTATATATTAAAGTGGTGATCGTAACAATTTCAATCAGACACATTTCAGAGTTCAGACGGAGATCATTCATTCTACAGAGATATTCTGCTGCTACTGCACGACGATTCTACCACTCGACGGACGACGATGTACCTATTGCAGTCTGGACGACTTTCAGTGCATCGGTGGATTTTCCAAGAGGACTAAAAAGGTAGGACTTCTTTAAGTCATTTAAACTGAGTCGTTTTGAGTAGGTGCGTCCTTCTAAGGATGGCAAAACCCAGCACCCCACCTGCTTCATGATGACATCTCTTCATGCACTGTTAAGTATGCTGATGGTAAAGTGTTACCTTGTGAACTGGCCTACAAAGATGCGTGTAAGGATCCGAGATTTCTGGCATTTGACATTATTATTAACGGACAACTTGAGGCATTACGTACTGAACTGAACAAGAAATATCTAGAGTTAGAATCAAGGGTGGAAGCGCTGTCTAAGGAACTTGGTAGTAAAATTGATAGCTTAAAAAGAATTGAAGAAAACTCTCCCGTTACTTCGGATTCGCCCATGATAGAGGTAAATCGTGATCCAATACATAATAATGAAAATGTTTCTACCTGCCTGGAAGAAGTCAACGAAGGAAACTCCTCACTACGAACAAGCGTCAAAAGAAGGCACGAAAATGATTCTGCTGAAAGTGATGGAGGTAACTGGCATATTGCGCAGAATAAAAGAAACAAAGGTGGTGTTAGAATAGACAACATTCAGTCCACTGTCGATATAAAAAATGGTGTCTCTGTAGCCCTACGAGGTAAGAAAGCTAAGCGTGGTTATTCCGAAAGCAATGTCACCCATGGAAAAGGAGTAATTTACATTCCTCCGATAATTATTCGTCATCACGGAAAACCAATCAAGGAAATTCTAGAGGAAATCACAAAACATGTGTCCTTAGATAAAATCATCTGCCACACTGGTCGTAAGGAAACCATTAAAATTAAGTGTCTTGATGAGGACACGCACAAAATTCTAGTATCTGAATTAAAGAATAACGATGTGCTAAAAATCCAGCATCATCAGCTCAAATCAGAAAAGATGCTGAAATATGTTGTCCGAAATGTTGACACAACGTATGACCTGGAAGATTTTTGTGATGACCTCAGGAAGGCAAATTATTACCCAGAAAAGTCAATCAGGTTGAAAAAGGCAAATGGTTCCGTTGAAATGCCACTGGTGTTGGTTTTACTCCAAAACACTGAGCATAATAAGTCCTTTTTGAGTTTAAAGCGTGTCGGTCCTCTTGCTGTTACTGTAGAATTATTTAGAGGCAACAAAAGGCCCTTACAGTGTTACAACTGTTTACGTTTTGGGCACGTCTCCCAAGGTTGCACCGAATCGCCTAGATGCAACAAGTGCGCAGGTGACCATCAGTCGAGGGACTGTGCTAATGTAAAGGGTAAAGATCCCCCTAAATGCATTCGTTGTGATGGTCAGCATACTTCAAGTTACACCAAATGTCCGAAATATCCCCAAGTCAAAAGGATCAAAAGCACTAAAGTAGTTGATGGCAGAACCTATGCTTCAGTCACATCCAGCTCTTCTCATACAGAAGCGGTCGATCCAATCCAATTGCGTAGCATTTATAGGAGTCTGGGTAACCTTCTTAACCTCTGTAAGGAAAGTGGCAACGTACTGCCACAGGTTGCGTCCCACGAAATCAAGAACTGACCATGGACAGACACCACTACAGAACAATTACCCACGGAAAGCTTCATTGCAATATATGGAACGCCAGGGGAATCTATCGGAAGCGCATCGAATATTACAATTTCATCATTAACTGGAATATTGACATAGCTTTCGTGTGTGAGATGCACCTGAAATCAACTCAAGCTTTTAACTTGCCGGGTTATCATGTTTATCGAAAGGATCGACCTCTGGGTAACAACACCAGTCAAGCATTTGGTGGAGCAGCTATCATTGTCAAAGATGGCATTGATCATCGTGAGATTGTCACCCCAAATTATGTAGGAATGGAAGCTGTTTCCGTGATAATAAATGACGCCGACGCAGGTGAAATTAAATTCACCTCTGTGTATAATTCTCCTAGGCATAAATTTGGACCGTGCGAGCTTGATGAGCTGCTGTCTGGGCCCGTTCCAGTAGTTATGGCGGGAGACTTTAATGCTAAGCACCTTGCTTAGAATTCCAAATGCTCCAACCAAAATGGCAATATCCTCTATGGATATACTCAAAACGAGATTGACACCTTTGTTGCTGGACCCCCTTGATGACACGTATTACTGCGACCATTCTCCTGTCAGCGACGTGCTGGACGTTGTAGTTCTTAAAGGATTCTTTAAGCCCTATAATATTTTCGCAGTCGACGACTTATCCTCTGACCACCGTCCAGTGATGCTTATCTTTGAGGGCTTGAACATCGATGTTAAGATTGGGCTTCGCTCCAAACAAGACTGGAAACTCTTCAGGGATATCCTTAGAGAAAACAGCATTCCATATAAGGAAGTTATTGACAACGAGGATATTAATGCAAATATCAGTTCTATTACTCGTGTTATCAATGATGCTACAGCTTCCAGCACTTTCACTACTGATCGAAAGCGTCCTGAACATCTCGACCTCCCTACTTACATCAGGCGTCTCATACTTGAAAGAAATGCCAATAGAAGGTTATGGCAGCGTAAACGACTTCCCTTCAAGACGAAATACAACAGGCTAGCTCGCAAGGTCCAGGAAGAGGTTAAATCATTACGTAATCAAAGATGGAGCGAAAAGCTAAAGTCCCTGTCAGTCCAGGACAACTCGCTCTGGGGTACTGTAAGGGCTCTAAAAGGAAACAGACCCATCAACTTACCACCGCTGCTTACCGCAAATGGCAATGCTGTCACGGGCGATCAAGATAAAGCTCAACTGATCGCCGAATCCCTGATTAAACAATTTACCACTCCTGGTGAGAACAACCCGGATAATTTCTCAAATATTCGTCTTGTCAACGATGGATGTATCGCATACGAGCTCACTCATCGTATTTCTACCTGTGAGGACACTATTGGTGTTCAGGAAATCTCCGATGTCATCAAGCATCTTAAAAGCAGGAAAGCAGCAGGTATCGATTCCATCGTTTGTGATTTTATGGCTGGTTTTTTCTGGCTTCTAATTAGCGTGATGGATCTATTTTTCTAGTCTGCCCCTAACAGTGGGTTGGGTTTTTTTTCTTTTGGAGCTCACTTCCTTTACTGTGTGAGGTCGGCTCTGCCATTCGGGTTCTGCGCATGGCTTGTCTTTAAGGTCTGGTTTTCCCAGTGACCGGTACAGCATGCGATTACCCGAAAGGTTCTTTTATACCCCGGGACTTGCGCAAGGTTTTCTTTGCGGAGTTCTTTTAGGGAGAGAGACAACTTCGTGGTTTTGGTAGTGCCTTTTTTTAAGCTCTGTTTTATCTCCCCCTTTTTCTAAATTTTTATTTTTCAACAGTTATGTCCTTCATTTTTCGGTTATGTTCCTTGATAAGGCGTCTGGGCCGGTAGGATGTCGGATTTTTCGGTTATGTTCCTTGATAAGTTCATCACTGCTGTGTGGGTTTTTCGGTTGGTAAATTTCTATTTGAGCTTAGTTCTCGTTTTTGGGGGGTTGGGTTTCCCTTTTTCGTGTGATTTTTATGTCTTATTTTCCCGGTTTCTATCTTGAGTGAAGATCTTAATTCTTTTATGTTACCCCTAATGGTGGGATGGTTTTTTTTTAGAGCTCACTTCCTTCCCTGAGAGAGGTTGGCTCTGCCGTTCGGGTTCTGCGTGTGGCTTGTCTTTAAGGGCTGGTTTTCCCAGTGACCGGTATAGCATACGATTACCCGAAAGATTTTGTTACGTCCTGGAACTTGCGCAGGGTTTTCTCTGCGGAGTTTTTTTAGGGATAGAGACAACTTCGTGGTTTTGGTAGTGTGTTTATTTTTTAAGCTCTGTTTTATGTGCCCCTTTTCTAAATTTTATTTTTCAGCCGTTATGTCCTTCAATTTTTCGGTTATGTTCCTTGATAAGGCGTCTGGGTCGGTAGGATGTCGGATTTTGAAGTTCATCACTGCTGTGTGGGTTTTTGGTAAGTAAGTTTCTCCTTGAGCTCTCGTCGAAAAGTTCTCGAAAAATTCTCGTTCTTGTGGGTTGGGTTTCCTTTTTTCGCGTGATAGTTTGCCGGTAACTTAGTTTTTTCTTTTCCATTTAATTCCATGTTTTACTTTATTGATTAATCTTCGGTTAAAAGGTAGTAGTTATTTTTTAAAATTTTCCTTTTTTTCTCGTGCGTTTTAACGGTGTCCTTTCAAGGTTTCTTAGCTGAATTCTCTTTATCGACTAGTCGGTTTTTCTTTCGCTCATGTTCAGACCACATTTTTCGCGTATTTCCGCTTACTCGCGTAAAATATTTTTTACTTATGTGAGTTTTCTCTGTTTACTGCCGAATTAAAACAAAAAAAATTTTTTTCTATGTCAAAAATTTTTTTTTTTTTCGATCACTAGAGGAGGTTGTAACGTGCCGTTTTTTTTTCCCCCTGTTTAGACTTTAGTAAGTTTATCAAGAATTTTAGAGACTCGTTTGCTTCTGATTTTTTTTTATTGCTTGCTGTGTCCATTTTAATCACTGAAGTAGAGTACGCTTTGTGCGCCCCCCTCCTTCGTTGTGCGTTTCTAGCATTTTGGATCACCGTTATTCCGGGTTTCTTATCGCGAGAGGTTTTTCTAAGACTGGGGTGTTCGTCGGTTGTCTCGGACACGGGCTATGTTTGTTAGACACTTACTAATTTATTATTACGGAGGTTACTGTGTTCCCCCTCCTCATTTTTTTAATATTAAAGGGTTCACGTGACGCGCTCTGTTCGCGTTGTTTATGGGTTTTTGATATCTCATTTGGGGGGTTATTTATTCTATTGGACTTTTCCTCGCGCTAGAAATTTTTTCTCTCTCAGATAATTTATTTATTTAATTGTCGCGATTGCGGTTACTCACGTATCGAGTTATTAATATCGCTATTTTGTATCATTTGTTATTTATCTCTAGACGAATTCTTTGGCGCTTGACGGAATGATTGATATTTAGTTCCCCGGTGAGTTAATTATTTTGAGTGTTTAGTTCTTATCTCGTTCCTCGTCGTGTCAGTTTTTGACACTTCATGTTCGTTCTCCGATCGAACTTCTCCCGTTATTTATTAAGTGACCTTGGTTACTTCTCTCTCTGATTTTCCCGTCTGCGAGAAGAGTTTATAAACTCCTATGATTCTCCTTAGAGTCATAATGAAGATTATGTTCTGGATCTCTCCTTTTGATAAAAGATAGATAGAGATTTGCGCCGTTCGCGATGGTTACTGAAGTAAAAAGAGAAAAGGAATTAAAAATAGGAATAATTATTTAATTTTTCTTAGTCTTCTCTGTGAGCTGAAAATTTAATTTTTTATTATTTCAAAATATTTTTTTATTACTAGGATATGTTTACGCTTTCCTTTTGCTAATGTTATTGTTGGATGTGCGTGCGCATTTTCTGTTCGCTTTGTTTTAACATTTATTATTGTTTAGGCCGTTTCGTTGTATTCGGTTGCTCGTTTTCTTAGAGCGTCTCGCTGTTTTTTTTCCTTGAACTCGGGTGTTGTACCGCGTGTCCTCAATATTTAAATTTTTTTGATTTTTGTAATTTTTTTGGTTTTAGAAAATTCTGGTTAGAGAGACAGTGTGAAGCAAGAGAGGTAACAGTTGCATCATGGCTCTCTCCTGGGAATGTGAGATGACTTCTCTGTTGAGGATAGTCTTCCTAGCTTAAGACGATAACGACGTTTACATTTTGTTCATGAATGAAAAGTTCATGCTAGTATATTATCTCGACTTGTACTCAGTCGTCTCTCCGGACCATGGGATCAAGACCTGTATCAACTTTAGTTTTTTCTTTTTGCGTGGTTGAAGTTGTTTACGCTCTACGTCAATTTGGAATCGTCCACTAACCTATCGTTGTCTTATTACAGTTGCAGATGCACCTTCCTTTTTTTTGTTCCAGAAATGAGTTTTCGTTGTGGCGAGTTGAATTCGTGTCCGTCATCGGAAGTTTAGGAATGGACCTTCCTCCGTTCAGAATATTCCACTTACGTCCCTGGAATGACGTTATTTGAACTGACTTTGTAAAATGTTTTGCAAGTTTTTTTTATTTTTGAACTATTATTTTTGTTTTATTTAATACAATGGACGCTCTTAGAATGCATCTAGAGTCACTGCTTTATCTTTGTTTTTATTTCTTATTTTGATTTTGTCATTTTAATCATTTCCCTCTGATTATTTGAAAAAATATTTTTTTTTATCTTGGTTTGAATCCTTCTTTATAATGATTTTTGTTTTCTTTTTCCAGGACCTTGCTCATGTTGTCGTCTAAGTTCTTCCTTCTCCCACGTCCCTTTTGTTATTCGTATGTTCCTTCATTGTCCTTCCTTTCCTATTGTTTTTCTGTTATTGTGCTGTGACATTCGTCAATTACAACGCTTTGTAACTTCTGTGTCTACCCCCCC
>JAHWFO010054259.1:272944-323205 GCA_023313115.1 Rhysida immarginata
TTATGGGTAATGCTAAGGGGATATATAAGGCGGGTCTTTCGAATGAGAGGCATCGTGGATCGTGCCTTCCTGAGAGAACTTATGCCGAATGTGTATCTTCAAGACTTCGCTCCTAGATCTTCACAACTGTAAGTACCCTGTTCTTAATGTATCCCCTAGCAGCCCTTTCTATGCGGTTAGAAACCTATCCCAAGCCGGGAACTTGCTTGGTCTCTCGTAATAACTGATCTCGATCGTATTTTAGAATTATTGTATTTCGCGTCCGTTAGGGACAGCGCTGTTTATTTATTTTATTGCCTTTCTATTTTTAACATTCTTTAATGTATCCCCAACTTGTTGATTAAATTATTTTATCGTTTATTTACGCCACTGTTGACCCTTGTCTTTCATTATATTCAAATATTTAAATATACACCTATTTAAACTATCACAGTGCGTTATATGTGATAGATCCATTGTTCTTTGTTTTAGATTATAATTTTGTATCCCGTTTTTGGGTACTGTTTGGAGAAGGTCCCGGGTTTATTGCTTGTTTTGTTTTTTTTTTACTTTAATTTTTTTTATGTATTCGTTTGAGATCTTTTTGAACCGTTAACTTTTTTTCCATTATTTTTTTATTTTTTTTATCCAATGTTTCAAGAAAAAAGAAAAAGATTTTTTTTTTTACTTCCAGTTCATATTTTCCTGTTATGCTTTTGCTTAATTGTCTTGCCTGATTTCAGCTTGGTCGTTCCTTGGCAACCTTACCTGACTTTCACCGGTCGTCCAGCCTGTTCGTCACTCGTCATTGTCCTGCTCTTGGATGATTCGCCGTTGGATTACCCGTTGCTGTTACGCCCTTACTATTGCAAGACTTTTATTTGTCTCTTCCCTATTCTGAGACTATAGTCAATTTAATTTTTTTCTTCAATTATCCTTGTGTCTTCTTATTGTAATAAAGGAAAATATTTATTTGGATTTTTTTTATCAATTCTCCTTTTTTTTGCTCTTCATTCAGTTTTTGATTTTTTTGTGGGGATTAGTAATTCGGGTATGTATTAAGTTTTCCTAACTTAGTTGGGGATTTTTTTACCATTGCTTTGGCTCACTTTACCTTACTTGTGGGATCTTTTGTTGCTTCTTCAAGTAAGCGTTGCTAGTGTATTTCCGCGGTTAACCTCTGTCTTTCCGTAACTGATTTTTCTTAGTTAAGGGAGGGTTTTTTTTGATTTTTTTGCTTTGCTTTGTTGGGGCTGGCTGTACGTGCGGGTAAACGCTGGTACAGGCATGCACCACGGCTGCTTTCGAGACACATGCTTCTCCATAAACATTCAATATCCGAGCATGAATGTCAACTGGTGGAATGTCCTCAGCTGTCAGAAACATTATCACCGCTCTTTGGTCAATTTTGGACGGAAATTTAATAGGAGGGTCCATTGTAACACAAACGAAATACGATCATAAGCCTAACGTAACTTCCCACAGCAGTGCTTATCAGAACAAGCAGACGATACATCAACAATCACCCACTTGCCTCGTGTCTGCGCACTACAGCCCGAATCACTTTCATTTGAACATGCCTTATAGAAATATGCACAATGTTTAGTAAAAAAAACACTTCCCGCACATATTTATACACGGTGTTTCAAAAATACTTTTACAAACTTTGGGGACAGGGTCCCTACACCAAAACAAAAATTGGGACATAGGTTTATATGAATTTTTTCTTGTTTTGTTGTAAGGAACCTGTCCCCAAAGTTTGTAAAAGTATTTTTGATGCACCCTGTATATATTGTTTATTATACAAGGTGATTATAATTAAAGTCCCTTTGTAAAAATGCTATAAAAAAACAACCATGAGTCCGAATGACTTCAAATTTGGACTGAGCATTCTTGAAGAAGGGGCATTTGATATGGGATAAGAAAAAAATAGTTCCAAAATTTATCACTAGATGGCGCTGTAAGCGGCATAACGGAAGCGGATTCAGCTAGAAGTGACATTTTGAATTGAAATACAACGGCTTTGGCATGAGTTGTTTATGGCATGATGTTTTTACATTAAAGTTGGTCAAGGAATGCAATTGACACTAAAACAAGTTAAACATGATTTTTTTTTTATTATACAGTACAGTACACAGCGCCATCTAGTGATAAATTTTGGAACTATTTTTTTTCTTATCCATATCAAATGCCCCTTCTTCAAGAATGCTCAGTCCAAATTTGAAGTCATTCGGACTCATGGTTGTTTTTTTATAGCATTTTTACAAAGGGACTTTAATTATAATCACCTTGTACATTATATATCTCATCAAGAGATGGCACTTACAGTTATCGAATTAGTAATCTGTACAATTTAACATTCAGTTGAGAAATAATCAAAATAACATAAATGAATTCTATTCTCAAAAAATCACAGCATGTTTCAAATATGGCAAGTTACTTTTAAATAGAATTCTCACAGAAATAGAATTCTCACAGAAATTTCGTTTCTTATGGTGAATTGGAGGGAGTAAAACACTAAAGCCAACACATGTGTATTTCCACTTTAGTTCATAGAAACACAGGCCCTGACCAACACTTAGAAACAAGGCCTCGGCGCAGAAGAAGTATGACGTGATAACAGTAGGGAGTGAGCAGACGACACTTTAGAATGGGCTTGAGTATTTGTGGCAATGACAGCCTCTTATCACTAGATGTGTTCACGTTTCAACTAGAGTTGGCCGGAAGATTTGTCAGAAACAAATGGAAGCCTTGAGAAAATAAATTATGTCCGTTTATTTTTTATATTTTGTTTCGTCTGTTATTTGTGTGCTTATGGGGGCGGGGGTTCGACAAATTATTAATAGTTTCAGGTATTAATTGTAAAGGTGTTTAGTTTTCTTTAGTGAATAGGGTCGTTAGTTTTATTTATGTTAGAAAAATAGTTTGTAATAGAAAAGAATAGTTCTTGCAGCCGCAGCGATGATTGCCACGTTTATAACGTCGTCTTGGTTGGGAGCAGGTTTTCCCAGTAAAGATGCTGAAGCTCGATGTTAAGAGCTAATTTTAAAAAAAAAACGGGCGAATCTTTTATTGTTGGCCTTTTGTAGCAAAAATATCAAATTTTTTTTTACGCTGTGATGATTTGTTCGAGGTATCAGCCATCTTTATAGAAAAACTTTGCGGAAATTGTATTTCCAATTAAATGTGGATTTTCAGTCGAGTACTCGTTCATCCTACATTCATCTAGGATGAACCATTGTGGATGATAAAGATGAATGTAGCGACTGCACTAAGTTGAATTTTTGGAAGATTCACCACGTTTTCCATTCTTGATGCCCAATCGGAGAACAACTTATACCACACTTAGGATAGTAAATTTCACTTGGTGAGGCTAACTTTAAGAGTACCTAGGATAAATGATGAGACATATAGTAATGTTAAAGTGGATTATTATGGCTAGAAATGAGTCACACGCACTTGCTTAGTAAACGATATAATACTTTATTAATGACAGTAAAAATAACTTAGAACGCAAAACGTATCCTATGGTTAAACATGGTAGAAGTTAAAATTATACGCTGACAAAAGAAAAAATGAATTCAAGTACTCACAGTGTCTCGCACAAGTATTAGTACAAAATGAATAAATTACTCAATGGAGTGGTAGTACAGCCGCGGCGACTCGCTTTGCACAGTTCACAGACTAGATGCATGGTTCTGCAGACAAAATATTCAGGTATGGAGAAAGACGCCAGAGATTGTACCATCCGAACGAAATAGGCTTCGTAGCGAAGCCTAAACATGGTGAAACTGCATACAAACGAGCGACCGGTCGAAATCAACATTTACACACATGAAACGTGGGGACTGCATCGACAAACTCGTAATTGCAATTGCAGAGGTAGTATCTGAAGGCTGTAGCGATAAGAAAGAAACACCAACAAAGAGAGAGGCCATAGTGGGCTGCACAAGGAGGAAAGAAATGGAGAAGAGTGGTCGCAAGACCAATGGGGAAAAGAAGATGGTGAGAGAATGTACTGCGCATTTAAAAAATTGAACACTGATTGCGCAACAATCAGACAGTACAACATCTCGCGACCGAGTTAATTAATTGCGAAGGAAATCGCCGCACGAGACCAAGAACACGCATCATGCACGTTCGAAAAAAGAATTTTGCGACAACAATGGTCACACGCTACAACAATGAATTGCTTAAAACTAATTACAAACTATGAATAAAAATAACATTTTTAAATAATAAAAAAATATTATAATTCACTTGGAGATTTAATTTATAAATTTGAAATTTCCCGAACAAATCCCCCTGTAATTAACTTGGGAGCAGAGAAAAGAAAAATCTTAAACATTTAGTCCAGTGAGATCTCCGCATTTACTGGTTTGAGTTGTTTGATATAAATAATTACAGTGAGTTCAGTAACATATTAGAATAATAACACCAGAATATCCTTTACTTTGTGAGGTAACGCTCCAGCTGGCATTAGCGTATGCACACAAACGACTAGTTGATTAAACGAAGGTCAGCAACGTTGTCACAGGTGTTTGCCATGTAAGCTGCCACACCTTTGAGTGCCGTCATATGTAAATTTGTACGTGATCTGGCATATGTTGACAATCTCGCAATTGCATATGCTATATCCGGGCGAGTACATGCCATAATGTACATTAATGATCCCAAAAGACATTGATAAACAGTTGGGTCGGCTGGTTGCGATCCTTCTGCTTCATCCAAAATTACGTGTGGGTTGAGAGGAGTGCTCCTGGGCTTGGCATTCTGCAGCTGGTACTTTTGGATGACTTGCTGGATGTAGTGGGCCTGAGACAATTGTATGCAGTTACCATCACGGCTCATTCGCATGCCCAGAAGGTGACTCATATCGAGGTCCACCAGCTCGATATCACGTTGTAAAATATCCACTAGTGAAATTAGGCGTTGAACTTCATTAGTGGCAGCGACAATGTCATCTATATACATGGCGAGGAGGATTGAACATCTGTCGTCATTGTAGATGAAGAGGCTATCATCTGATCATTAAGAAGTGAAGTCCAGGCAAAGAAGGAGTTGACACAATTTCATGTGCCAATGTCTGCCACTTTGCTTTAATCTATACAGGGATTTGCGAAGTTTGCACACTTCATCTGCACGGACTGGCAATCCTTTGGGTGGCAAGATTTACGTTAGGAGGGTACAAACCAGCTTGCTGTTTTCCTGCCTTCTCTTTAAGTCTTGGAATCGTCGCAACTCTGGAGGAGGGGGGCGACTCAGCTGATGAGGGTAAGCCACAAGGATGGCACAGGTGAAACTTCAGGCGTAGAAGTTGACGTGTCATTCACTTGGGAAGGTGACTGTCGATTAGTTTCCTCGAGGGCCAAAATGGAAACGGGTGAGAACTGTCTGTTAACGAGTTCTGCATCATCATTTTCGGGGACCTCCAATGGGTGAGAATCATAAGGAAGGTGTGGCATCGAGGGAATCGTGAACAGCGATTCGTGAAATGCAGTCATTTCAGGAAATGTGTGGGGAAAGAAACGCACAGATCGAGCACGAAGCAGCTTGGATTCCTCAAGTGAATAGACGAGGTACCCTGGAGATGATGCTGAGTATCCCATAAAGATCCCATGCTTCGCATGCGCTTGGAGCTTGTATCGTTGCGATTTGGGACTAAAATAATACACAAGACACCCAAATAGGTGTTCGGTGTTTGAAGGTGGGTCATTTTCCAGACCATAACTCTTTCGGCGACAGCGTATATCCTGTTCTAGGTAAAGAGTTCAAGTTATACGCTGCCATTGCCGCTGCAAGATCCCAATACTTGTGGGAAATGTTGGAAGAGGCAAGCAGGACTCTCATTCCATCACAAATGGAGCGGAATGCCCTTTCTGCAACACCATTTGACTGGGGATTCTCAGCTATGGTAACCTGTTGCACTATCCTCTCTGAAGCACAAAATTCAGCTATCTCATTGTTGGTGAATTTCGTGCCGTTGTCAGATCTTATGTGGACCAGTTGGTTCCCCGTCGATCGTTCTAATCGTTTGATTAAGTTTATCAAAGCTTGCGGAACCTCTACCTTAGTAGATACAGAATACACAAATGTCTTGCGGCTATAATCGTCCATGGCGATCAAGAGGTATTTGTGGCCATAAACAGACGTAATTGGCATGGAACTGATCGTATCCACGTGGAGGAGATACAAAGGGCAGGTAGTCTGTTGGCGTCAAACAGTTCTGTTAGTTGCATTAGTCATCACTGCCTCTAGACATGGAACACATGGCGCGATCTCAGAGAGAATTGTAAAGTTCTCTAGACCACGGATACTGCCATGTTTCAGTGCTTTAGCGACCTTCTTACTCGATGGATGCCCTAAGGCATTATGGACATCCAGATAAGAAACTATGGCGGAATGAACGGGATGCGCCGTTTGACAAACGGGTGGAGTTTGATATAACACTGGCAGGAATTGGAGATCTGCGACTTTCTCCTGTGCAGCCACTGATACGCCTTGTTTGGAAGTTATTGTTTAACCATTAGGACCAAAAGACAAAGTATATCCCTGTTTGGCTAACTGACTCATTGATACAAGGTTAAATCGCGCATGGGGAGCATAAAGCGCGTCATGCAAAGTTAAAACTGACCCAGTGCTTAACGGGACACTCGCGACTCCTATACCAGTCGCGGTAATGGTTTTCTTGGGGTTTGCAGTATGAATATCAATACCTCTATGACAGCTCCGCATAGCCGTAAAGAATCTCTTGTCTTTAATAACATGGAAGGAGCTGCCAGTATCCACTATCCATTCTTGCTTTGGGGGCCCAATGTAGTTTGCTGCAGGTTTCTATCCCTTGGTTTTGCCATCGCGTTTGCGAGATTTACGCTTTGGACGTGGGGCGCGTACATTAGCCAGTTGCTGGGGAACGCTAAATTTGGAGGTGCTGGATGCTGGTAAAAACCGCTTAGAAGTGCTAACAGGCCTGACATGCCCTCGGCCACCACAATTGTAACAGGTTACGCCAAAGCGCTGTTGGGTACGAGAGGGAGAAGGGGGTACCCGAGCAGGCTTTGTAGTGACGCAAGAGGCAACGCCAGAAGAGCGTTCATGTGAATTATCCTTGAATACAACGCTCAACTGGCTATGAAAATCTTCGAGGGACATGTTAGGGTTAGTCTGCACTGAGAGCCTTAAAGGCATATAAGTTGAAGGCAAACCAGCTGTCATATGATCAATTAACGTCTTGTCATCTATGGGTAATGATACGGCACCCGACTCCGAGTAGATTTGCAATGCACGTGCTACATATGCATTGGGGTCATCTGTGTCATGGAAGTGAAGAGCTGAAAGGCGTCTCATAACTTCTGCCTGAGTCACAGAATCGGGTGGGGCATAACGCCGATGGATGGCTTCCCATATGGAAAATGGATTGTCATCCTGCAACATGACTACAATGTCATCATCTACTATGCTTAACAAATAATGCCTTACAGGTGCCCATTCTATTCGAACAGCGGATCTCTCTGGATACAAAGTTGGTAAGGAAGTCTTAGCATATACATATTTGTATAATCCCTTTGATTCCAGGAACGCTAACATGCGATATTTCCATTGGTCAAAGTTAGCGCTAGTGGGCTTAGGGATTGAACGACTGTCATCAAAGAAAGACTCAGCCATAGTTGGACACAAACAAATTTCCAATTCCACTAACCACACTCTGCTACCAGTGATGAGACGTATAGTAATCTTAAAGTGGAATATTATGGCTAGAAATCAGTCACACACACTTGCTTAGTAAATAATATAATACTTTATTAATGACAGTAAAAAAAAATAGAATGCAAAACGTATCCTATGCTTAAACATGGTAGAAGTTAAAATTATACGCTAACAAAAGAAAAAATGAATTCAAGTACTCACAGTGTCTCGCACTAGTATTAGTACAAAACGAATAAATTACGCAATGGAGTGGTAGTACAGCCGCGGCGACTCGCTATGCACAGTTCACAGACTAGATGCATGGTTCTGCAGACAAAATATTCAGGTATGGAGATAGACTGCAGAGATTGTACCATCCGAAAGAAAGAGGCTTCGTAGCGAAGCCTAAACATGGTGAAACTGCAAACAAACGAGCGACGGGTCGAAATCAACATTGACACACATGAAACGTGGGGACTGCATCGACAGACTCGTAATTGCAATTGCAGAGGCACTATCTGAAGGCTGTAGCAATAAGAAAGAAACACCAGCAAAGAGAGAGGCCATAGTGGGCTGCACAAGGAGGAGAGAAATGGAGTAGAGTGGTCGCAAGACCAATGGGGAAAAAAAGATGGTGAGAGAATGTACTGCGCAATTAAAAAATAGAACACTGATTGCGCAACAATCAGACAGTACAACATCTCGCGAACGATTTAATTAATTGCGAAGTTAATCGCCGCGTGAGACCAAGAACACGCATCACGCACGTTCGAAAAAAGAATTTTGCGACAACAATGGTTCATGAGCTACAACAATGAATTGCTTAAAACTAATTACAAACTATGAATCAAAATAACATTTTTAAATAATAAAAAAATATTATAATCCGCTTCGAGATTTAATGCGTAAATTTGCGATTTCCCGAACAATAAAGATTGGCATAATAAATTTTGTCGATAAATGACTAGTCGAGGTTGGTGTAGGCACTAAGGTCCAGTTGTTGGGGACGCACAGTAAGTGCACAAACGCAGTATTTTGGTAGTGGTAATCTGTCCCTCCTCTCTACAGAGACGAATTACAATGGAAACGCAACGCGTTCTGTGTGCACGAATTACAATTATAATTAAACTCTGTTTACACCCAACTAAAACACGCGTTATATTTATTTAAAATCGGTAAAAGTCCCGTGTAGCATCCCCGAATTTTCTCGGCTGACCTGTCGCGTTTATGCTCTGAATTTATTATTGTAACATACCTAGTTAATATGTAAATGATTTATCATATTATCGAAATTATATTTTAAGAAATTTATGCAGGAAAGAATCACGAAAGTTTCGTGACGATGAACTTCAGCTAACGGGCGGTCATTCATATCAGCCTGGCCACTCATTATTCAACAAATGAAGAACTATAAATAGATGATTATAAATATATATTCTTCATTAGATAAGTATAAGTATATACTCTTCTTTAGATGATTATAAATACATACTCTTCATTAGATGATTTTAATTATCTTGTAAGTGGGAAAGCAAAAGAAATCCTTGTGTATCGTGTCAAGGAGCTACAGGTGAGTGAACGATTTAAGCCTGTTGAATTATCATTATTTTTTCCTCGCATAAGTTTCTTAAAGTGTAATTAATTTCATCCTGTTAAATTCATTTAAAATTGTATTAAACGTATTTAAAAATGTATGAAATTCATGTAAAACTGTATGAACCCAATTTGTAAAAACTGTATTAAAGTTAAACGATAAATCAATAAGCTTAAATCGTTCACTCACCTGTAGCACCTTGACACGAGACACGAGGATTTCTTTTACTTTCCCACTTACAAGATAATTATAATCATCTAATGAAGAGTAGTACTTCATTTATTCTTTAGCATAGAAACATATTTGTTTCACAAAGAAATCGTACAGATCGAGTAATGCTACTGTAGGCCACGAATTCACGTCGTTCTTGAAAAACGTTTCTAGCATATCATCCATGGGATCTGGCAAATCGTGTCCTTCAAACATTAACTTCTGCTTATATCGTTCGCTGGCTACGCCATTCAAACTTTTAAAACATGTACTTGACATAATTTAAACAGAAAAATTCTCTAATAATTGTGCAAACACTTGTAATTTACACTACACTGTAGTTACATTGCACTAAATCCTTTGATGCTTTCTGAAACTGAAGTTAGTAAGGGCTCTCGTAGCATCAGTCACGTGATTTCCTGTGATGCGTTGTTTTGTTATCGAAACGGTCAATAGCACGTAAGTGTTTTTCTTTACTATATACTTCATGAACGGTACCTCTTTTAGCAGTTATGCATGTGTATTAGATTTTTATTGGAGACGTGTATATTAATTTTTATTTCAAGGAGGGCTGATTTTTATATCTTAACAGTTTATTGACAAAGGTAATTAAACCATTCCTCATTATCTAATCATTGGTCTTGATGTCATTTCCCATAGTTGTCAAACCATCGTATCCTGGTGGCTTTCCCATGTGAGCAGTAACAATATATTAATATGTATAGCGATACAAGGCTGCCATTGCAATGAATACTGAAGCCCCTTATAGCGAGAGTTGTTTGCCCATTGCCTACTGTTATGACGTAATAGCTTCTGTGCCGAGGCCTTTTGTTTAGAAAGTGTTGCCCTGGCCAATACTGCCTGGAGGGAAGGCTCTAACATTGTTACATCACCTATGGTAGGGCAAATTTCGTGCTTATTATTGGTTAAATACGATTAACAATACCCTATCATAGGTGATGCAATGATGGATGATAGCGTTTCCGTGTGCTAGCTGATATTGATCTGAAGCAGGAAAGTCACCTGACCATAGTAGTCCTAGTAACAATGTAACTTCATTGTTTCCATCTTGAATTTTAACAATCGGTATTTTTTCCTTTGTTGAAAACAATGAAGGTTGGATTGTTGGTCGGACTATTATGATCAGGTGACTTTTCCGCATCATGGCTTTAGAATGCAGAGAACAGATGTATGTTGTTCAGAATTATCCAAATATTTAGTTTTACTAAGTTATAATTACAAATATTCAGTGATGATTCCAGTTTTGACAATTCATTTTTGGAAGACATTTTTGGGAGTTACGGCGACTTGAAACACATCTGAGTGAAAAGCACGGCTTGGCCTTTAAATCCGTATTGATCAAACAAATAATGTATACAGCATTTGATTGGTATGATCCCTGCAAGTAGATGATGTTTGGGTTGTGTCAACAGCTTTATCTCATATAGGATTGACCATAACCGAAATTTTTCCTATACGCCTTTGGTGGAGGTGTTTGCTTTCTGCTTGTCAGGTACTTTTTGCAAAGATGGCATAACACCATTATTTCTTTTTGTGTATCTTCTGGTAGATATCTTGCACCATCCAAATTTACATTTCCAGTTAGCTGGTTGATTCCGTAGCATCGTTTTGGAAAAGATTTGACAGGAGTGGGAGCAGAATGTGTTGATGTGTTTTCTTGAATGTTTCTGCGTTACCATCTTTAGCTGCTTTCTTTTGTGAGATGCGTTGGCTGACTTCTCTGAGGTGGGTTTGACGTAACTTTGTATGAAAATTTTGCAATCAGTATATCATTATAACTCGAAAATACGCCTAGGAGGATTTTTTCATACAATAACTCCAGATATAAGTAAATATGTAGATATAAGTAAACTAGAAAATAGACTTGTGAGGTAAAAAAAAATCCGTGGAATTTTCTTTACCATTGATAGTACTGACGTGTCACGAATATAACCGAGTGCGCTTAATTGTATGGACAGATATACGGAGACGGTATAACGTGTAATTTATAAGATTTTATTAAATACAACTCAAGGCGATTGAACTATAACAAAACTGAATGATATCAAAAGATAAGTACTTCTTCTTCGTCCTTAGCTTTTCCCCATTATTCATTGCCAGTTGATTTAGCAATGATCCCTTACGACTGGATGCCCTTTCTGACACCAACCTCTCGAGAGGAAATGTTAGAAAAGGAACAAACACAGACAGCCATGTTCTTGGCGGGATTCGAAACGGCGACTCGCTGGTTCCAAGAGCGGTAGGACCTGTGCCTTAGCGCTCTTGGTCACCAAGCCAGCAGCAAAAGAGAATTACTAATAAATATTATTTATAAACGTAAATTTATATAAATCACTGTTTGTTAAAGCAAGTATTTTAACTTGAGGTGGAAACATGAAAGGCTTAATCAAATACATTGATCCGAAGATTGTCCTCTTATTCAGCAAGCTGTAGTTTTACTGGGTGTCCCAAATATAAGTGACAATTTGAAAAAAACAATTAACAAAATACAGAAGGTGATAGAAATGTATGGTTTGCCACGTTCTGCTTAGTAAACCAGGGCATTTATTCCGACCAATTTTCAAAATTAGTTTCAAAGTTCGTCAGCAGATGCAGATGGCGCTGCTATTCTCTATGCATTCCGTCCCGTCTGATCGGCATTTGCGAATTTTGTCTTCAGACAGCGCCCCCTTGCTCCTAGATTAGGAAAGTACGGCCATTCTTTTCCTCTACCAGTTGCCGACAATCTTGTGTTCTCATTGGTTTTTCCTAATCACGTGATCTGAATCCGCCATTTTGGTGCCCTGGCGCAATTCCTTAGCAATGTAAAAACGGGAGTAAAAGCTTGGACTAATAAGTAAAAGTATAGTCCAAGGTTAAAGTATAGAAATGAGGGTTGGAGTATCTTAATATCATAAGGATTATATCAAGTTGATTTGTTCTTTATCTAGAAAATTGTATTATAAAATATTCAATTTTTAATAGAAAAATGTTTGTACATTTATTGGAAATACAAAAGGATTTTAAGACTACAGTAAACATAAAATTTAAGCTTTTAAAGCTTAGAAGTAAAAGTTACTTAAAGTGCAACAGAAATAAGCATTGTGATATACATTTTTAAAGGGGTTCAAATGTATTTTTAAAGGGGTTACCCTACACATCATCGAATCTCACATCATCGAATCTGCAAACCTCACTTCCTCGAACCACATATCCACAATATCAGGCCACATTTCCTCGAATAGTTTTAAAAATATGGTCCATGGAATAGGGGAATTTTTTTCTATTTATTTATCTTAATTACTTAGTTGATGTTATTATTACTTTTTTAACATCAATTATTTTTTTTTTTTTTGGTTATTTATTGACTGAATAAAGGAATAACAGGAAACATCAATTTTTAAAAACATCTGAACAAATATTTTTGAAATTAAATAAACTGTTAAAAGTACACGTCTGTAAGTTAAACAATATCAACAACATCAAAAGACAGAATAATTGTACTTTAAAATTTTTTTTTAAAGGAACATCAATTTTCTTAATAAAAAAAAACAAGTAATCTTTATTCGGTTTAACATTTTTCATAACTTCACTGCATAAGTTTTCCTGTAGGCTTTGGTTTGAGGCAATTTGAAAGTAGGCCTATTTGGGAGTAGGATCTTTGGGAGAAGTTGTTTTCATATTAGATGTTGGCGACGAGGCACATTCCTCGATATTTCCACCTGCACTGTGGAGCACATTCACCATGCTGGACGGAGGATTGCCCAGAGGAAGCAACTATGTGGTAGGCTGGCACTGCTGCTGGAACACCCTTGTCAGCCAACCCCATGTCGGAGTTTACAGCATGAACACGCAACAATCCAGGAAAGGATTGAACGACGAAGTGGTGGTGTTCGGCTTCTACCTCAGAGGCATTCGTGAGACAGAGGCATGGTTCAGAGTGGTGTTTGAAGATTGTGTTAACCGGAGTGCCTCAGACTATCTTCGAGGCATGGCCAGAAATTTTCTACTGTAAGAATTAAAATAATAAATAAAAACAATGTGCAATATGCAATGCTGTTTTGCGTTTTTACTGCTTAGCGTGCTACTTCATGACACTGTCTGCATTACTGCGTGCAGTTTTTTTTCAGTTTTAATTATGTTTTATCGATTTACAGCTTTTTTGATGAATAAAACGTAATTTCGATCATTAATATACTTTTCCATATCAATAAAATATAGTTTCGTTCAAAAAACGTAGTTTCATATTGAAAAATAATTATTCACATCAATATAACAAGTCATATTGCCCTCCTCCAACCATCCCCGTGGGCCGTGGTTTTTCAAGGAAGTGAGATTCGAGGATGTAAGGTTCGAGGATGTGTGCCTTCGATGATGTGATGTTCGATGAAGTGGGGTGTACCATTTAAAGGTGGTCTAACAATTATTATTTTATTATTATAGCAAATATTTCAATTACATAAATAGATGAATCTCCTTTTTTATTTCATCAGAACTGACATTGGTGAATCTTATTTATTTATTTAATTTTCATTTATTTATAATTATTTATAAATGATTTATTTATAATTAAATGTATAAATAAAATATATACATAATTATAAAATAAAAATAAATATATGTAAATATAAATAAAAAAAATTCCAATATTTTATTTATATTTTATTATCATTTCATTAGCATTAAAAAAAGGAGAATCATATATTTATGCAATTGAAATAGGTCTATAATATTTTATTTTATGTTAATGAAACATAATTTCAAATGCAGTAAGCCAATAAATGTTTGAAGTTGCTGCAAAACAATAGGTAGCTATCATGAAATAAGCACCAAAATGGCTGCCTGCAACCAAATGGCCGTACTTTCCTAATCTAGTGCTTCACCTGCAAATGGTGGTTATTTTGACGAACTTTGTAATTAATTTTTAAACTTAGTGTGAAAAAATTCTCATGTTTCCTAAGTAGAATGCAGCAAACTGTTCATTTCTATCGACCTCCGTTTATTGTTAATTGATTTTTCAAATCGTCGCTCATATTTGGGACATCTGGTATTATCATAATGAATAGAACACAAGTGGTGAAACTCTCTATCGAGATGCGATTGGCCCTTCATCTGAAATACATTTTATAAAATAAATAATAACAATTCTAATACTAAGCAGTTGTAGTGATTTCTCCATGACATATTTAATAAATAAAATAAATTCTTAAAAAAATAAAGTTATTTAGAATTATTGTAGAAATATATGTTTTCAGGCCATGTGTCAAATTTTACATTTTTGTTTAGTAAGCTTCATGTTTTGACAAACCAATTGTCACAAAAGATATATCTTCTGTTGTTTCTCTTCTCTCCTTATTCCTCGTTCTGTCTTCTTTTTCTGTTCATTAATCATTCTTATTCATTTTTGACCCCCTCTTTTTTTTCTTTCTCACATGAGTTCTTCCTTTTTCGTTGCTCCCTTTTGCCTCCATGTTGGTCGCTATGGTAACTTGCCCCAACAGGATGCTTGCATTGCAATATGTTGGTCGTCTGGGAAGGGGGAGGCGAGAGTGGAGATCATAGAGAAGGAATAAACGAGTGCTTCCTTTATTTCTTCTCCATGGTGGAGATGTGGAGTATGCTGTCAGGGAAGAAGGACAAGTGGAAGCGATGACTAGCGTGTAAATAGAGGAATGGCACTGAATGGAATATGATTATGTGCATGCGTTTCCTTTGGGTGCAACTAAAATATGTGCATGCGTTTCCTTTGGGTGCAACTAAAACCTTATTCAAGGTCATCTTTAACTGATGGTAACCTCATTAAAGCCCTTATTCCATATAGGATTTGACTCCTCATTTACTCCTGCTTTACTCTAATTCACTGCTTGTAATAACAGGCAGTTGGAGTAAGTGACTAACCTGATCGCACTGATAAAAGCGTGGCATGCCAGCCAACACCAGGAGATTTTGTATGAAATCTCAGTGTTTTCTCTCAAATGAAATGTTTAATGAAACCTCAATGTGAATATAAAAACCATTTATTATTATTAATTTTCTCTTTTTTTAAATTTTTATTTTTATTTATTTATTTTTTTTTATTTTTTTTCTTTGTTTGTTTTTGTTTTGTTTCTTATTCGGTTGTCCTTTTTTTTATTAGAATCGGCTGCTTTTTGCATCTTTTTTATCTCGTTTATTACTTTATTTTATGTGTACCCCGTTTTGGGCTTTTGCCTGTTGGAGGGCAACTAGGGGCTTTACCCTCTGGTTTATCCAGTGGGTTATTTCCCCTGTTTTTGCTACAATTATTATTATTATTATTATTATTATTATTATTATTATTATTATTATTATATTATTCTTACGGCTCTTGTCGAGGTCAGACGTGTCCACAATCGCTCCTTTTCCCACCCCAGTCTCACAGTTCATCCCACCTGCAGCCCATTCTTTCCTGCCAATTTCCAGTCTGGTTTCCCCCACCTCCAGCTTAACCTTCAACATTGTGTTCTTGCCTTCCCGTAAGTTCTCGCTAGCTTTATCATTTTCTTTTCCCTCTAGTTGTTTTATTTTTCTTTCTTCAAAGCCTCTCACTTCTGATCGCTTCTTTCAGTTTTTAGATTATAATGATTCACTTCTCATTTTAATTTCTCTCATGTATTTAATCTACCGTAATTTTCAGTAGTAGCTCCGCGGCGTTTCTGTTAATAAAAGTGAAAATTTTGGCATGTGCGGCATATCAGCCACCACGGCGCTACTGTCGGAGATTTTACAAAAATTAAAAAAAAAAAAAAAAAAATTCTACCCACGATTTTAGTCCTACTTCATATCATTCTCTCAACGATATAAAATGAATAGTGACAATATATTACTTGATTTATATTTATTGATGAATTTATCGATGAATTCACATCCTTTTAATTAAAAATTCACTCCAATAACGATCGAGCGTGAGCATTCATCGACAGCGGCGGATTGAACAAAACCGGGTCGCCAGGAAAAAACCCGGTGGGCCGAACAGATGCCTTTACTTTCTCGTGATTGAGGGCCGCTTTCGCCGATTTTTCCTGGTACCTGCCCGGTACGATATAGACTGCCAGTCCGCCCATGTTCATCGATCAACGTGAGCACTGCATCTAAAAACGTCCCGCCCTTATAATTCTCATCGTTCACTACACGACCAACTATATCAACTTTCAAATCTGATCACGTTCAAGGACGCCTGATCACTTTTGCTTCGCAATAATGGCCAACAGTGAAAGCGTATCCCATCTCGAAGTCTGTTCCGAATGCGTTTATAGTTTTGTAATGAATCTGAAGGGCACAAAACACGGCAGGATACACGTTTTTTTAGGATAAATATTCCCTTTTAGGTGAAGGCGACGTCGCGCACTCCCACGCTTCCGCTAAACAATGGCCAACTCCCGCAGACAGCTTATGATTGGCGCGCACGCACACACGCACACGGTTATACTGAAAACGGGAAACGAAATTTGTCTTTATGGAAAACAAGTTGCCTGTTGGCGCATTTATTTTCTGTTTTTTAACTAAAATTTCTTATAGCTGGATACATGGTAGGGGCGAAGGAGCTGAAGATAAAAGCGAAGATTGTTTTATATTTTTTATTTTATAAAATTTTTTTCTCTTAGGTTTCGAATTTTCTTTAAAGTTCTGTTTTTCTCATACGTAGATTTTTGCGTTTTAATGCTTGGGGCTGACTGTCAGAAAGATTCGCAAGCGTGTGCGTGGGGGTAAACGCTTGAGAGGTGTTAGAAACACCAGTATTTTATTATATATTATTTATTATTATTATAAGCAAGGGCATGCATGATGGAGTATATCTTCACCATGAGCAGCAGCGACGTGCAAGCTATACAGCAGCTTTTAAACGGGAAACTAACAGCCAAGATTGAAAAGGCCTAAGAGCAATCGTGCAGCAGCGAGGCAGTTAGGACTCGCCGAAAAATGTATTTGGCGCTGGAGGAAATGTATGCAGAAATATATTATATGTACAAAATTAAAAATTGTTTCCCACTCAAATGTGTATTACTTTTATTGAAGCACATACGAAAACTGTTTTTACATTACCGGGTGGGGTGGGGGGGGGGGGGGGGCGTATCGGCCGCCGCAGCGTTACTGTCGGAGATTTTACATTTATGTTACACTTTTCCTGCTGCAGCATATCAGCCGCCGCGGTGTTACTGCCGAAAATAACGGTAGTTGGTTTATTTATTTATTTCTATTATTGTTATTCAACTCTATTTTATTATTATTATTATTATTATTATTATTATTATTATTATTATTATTATTATAGTTACTTAGTTATATATATATTTAGTTATTTATTTTTTTTCTTATTAAATTTGTTTTACTGTTTCTGTTTACTTATTTTACTTTTGTCCTGTCGCCCTTTGTCCTCTCACACTGTTACCTTTGAGCTTGAACACCCCTTCTTAATCTCGCTTTCGTTCACACCTGCCTTAAATAGTTTCCCAGAATTGTGTCCATCCCCTCATACACCTGGATCAGCAGCAGCACTGGCTACTTATTCCTCAAGTTTGACCTTTGTGTCCTGTCTACGGAGGCCTGGTGGGGCTACTGTGCACTTTTGTACATTTCTTTACGGAAGTCGTGAGGAGCTATTATTTGAATTTTACGGTTGTGGTGTTAAGAATATAACTATATTAATACAACTGTTTTATGACTGCAATAGTATAACTTGGTGCTGCTTTATAACTCCAGTATTAAAATGACCAAATGCAGCTCAAGTCATACGAACCTTCCCAAAAATGGCTCCTATGTGACTTGCTTTTCCTGTGATGCAAAGCTCCACTTTGGATGTTTAAGTCTATCACAATCTACTTATAAATCTATGTCACTTGAGAAAAAACAGGACAGGAAATGCCTCTCATGTCGTCTAAAATCAGCCCATAAAAGTAATGATGCAAATGATACTTCCTGTATGCCTCAAGCTTCGAATCTGCACTCTTTCTTCATGGTGGTGCTGGCTGGTCTGCATGCTCTGATCAGTGCAATCAGATTTTAGTTGCACATAAAGGAAAACGCATTCAGTGCCATTCCTCTATTTACGCACTTATGAAGCGATGTGTGTAGCTGCTCCAATACTAATTCGTTGAAATGAAAACAGTGCTACACGTCCTCAGTACTTCATATGAAAAACTTCTGTAAGACTGGCTCTCCCCTCCCCCCCTTTCTCTCAGCTCTACAGTTTCTCGTTCCTGCTCAGTGCTCGCGCGTTGTTCATAGGCCTTGCTTTCGGTTCAAGAGGGAAGTGAATACCGATTTTCTTTTATTTCTTTTTTATTTTTCTATATCTTTTTATTTTTCTTCTGTTTTTCAATTTTGACAAAATTAATTTTGTAAAATTAATTTGAAAAAAATTAAAAATTAATTTAATGGCTAATATGATGATATGATAATATGATAATGCAAAAACGTAGATACAATTAAATTGCTATTTATTCTACCAGGGATGGATGGTATTTATTTTACCCACCCCTTATCTGTTTATGATTCTACTCATTACACGTAGTCATAATAAAACTTACAAAAATGATTACATTCAAATAAAACAATTTTGATACCTCATTAATGAAAACAATAAAACATTTTCACCACCAAATTAATGTCAACTTATAATTTTGATGATCATTAATAATATTAAACAATTTCACTTATTGTACATATATTGATGATTGATGAAACAAAATATGAATATTGACATCTTTTACTTTTAGTGTTTACATAATTACTATAAAACGTCAGAAATAGAAAATACATATTATCTGTAGCGCATTTAAATACCTATGTTAAAAAACAAATCCACTCAATAAATCGATGAAATCTTTTTGCAGAATATCATTATTTCACACAAATAAAATGCAACTGTAGCAATAGAAAAATTAGAAAACCATAGTATTAGAGTAGAAGTACGCTCACTCTGATCATGGCATTTCAGCTGATTTCGATTTATGGAATTTTTTGCGGAAAAACTATAATCTCTACATAAAATCCAACATTTAGTATTTATTCTTCAATCATTTAAGAATCAAGAAAAGTAATTTCTATATTTGTATATTTCTATATTTTCAATTTATTAATTAAAAAAATGCTGAAGATCTAAAACTAGTTGCCTCTGCGAAGGTAGCGCTGCAATTGCTAAGGGAGCAATATCCGCCGGAGTTTATGATGGAGTCCTATGAGGAAAACTGATCCATCTCGAACATTACATTTTTTTGCTGTGGATAAGAGTGGAGATTTTGTTAGAAAATTATTTGTAATGCAAGATTAAACATATGGTTAATTGATTAGTTGGTTTGGTTTGTTTGGTATTAACGTCGGTAGTATAGCACCACTCTTGGCAGAAAGGCGGGAGGTGCGTGCACCACTTTTCCATGAGTTCAAGGGGTTAAAAGTTACTAAAGGGTTGATTTCTCATCGATTTTTTACTGATTTATTGATTTTTTACGAGTTTTGATTGATTTTTAATGGGTATTGATTGATTTTATTGAATTTTAATGGGTATTGATTGGTTATATTGATGGGAATTGACAGGTGTTACATTCCGCGTAACCACAGGGTTGACATGTTTTTGATGGATGGATTGTGTGGTTAAAGATGGATGGGATTTTTTTACATTAGGCCTAATATCCAGGTAACAAAAAAGGGTTACCCATCAAAATTAGTAGATGGTAAACGATCTGGTCCATTACATTCGTTTTTACCTGATTACTAGTTTTCTATTGCGTTTAGACTCACCGGGTTTTTTATTTTTTCATTAAGTAATCTTCCTAATTAACATTACTGATTCAAGGTACACAGGTTTGTGTTTGCATTGTTTTTTTTACGCACCTTCTACTTATCTTTCCTTTTAAATACTCTTGTTCACTACCATTGCTTTTATTTAGTTACCCTAGCTTGGTGGTGTTCGTGGTTTAGCTATACAAAAAAATCATTCAGAAAAAGAAACACGTCATTGGTTAAGTGGTGTTCCACCTTACACGCTACATAAACCTATTAGACATCAATACCCATCTAATCACATGCATGTTTTTGCACCGTTCGATCAATTTCAAGTAGATTTAGTCGACCTAAGCAGTCTCTGAAAGCAGAATGATGAGTTTAAATTTCTTTTCACATGCATCGATGTCTTCTCACGTTTTGCGTGGGTTGTGCCTTTAAAATCCAAGACAAGTCCCCAGCTTTAGAAAGCTTTTCAAAAAATCTTAACAGAAGGGCAGGTTCCTCTAAAAATTAACAGAAATAAATGTAAAGAATTTTTAAATAAACACGCTTAAGATTATTTTAAACGACTCAATATTATATTCTTTGTGACAGAGTCGGATTTAAAAGCAGCAATGGCTGAGCATTTTAACCGTACCTTGAAGAGGCGAATGTTTAGATTTTTCACTTATTCCAACAAACAGCGTTACATTGACATCTTACCTGCTCTTGTTGAAAGCTATAACAATTGTGTTCACAGATCATTAGGTATAGCACTGGCTGCTGTGAACGCTCAGAATGCATCGACCTTGTAGTTGAAGCAATGTCTTCATTACAATTCAGGACCCCATACATCTCCGAAATTAAAAATTGGTGATGTAGTACACGTTTCAAGACTTAAAAATATATTGTCCAATTGTTACTTATCGAATTGGACAGAGGAAGTGTTTTCAGTGTCAAAAATTATAATGTGAAAACCTGTCATATATAAAATTAAAGATAATAACAGCGACGAGATTGTAGGTGTGTTTTACGAGCAAGAACTACAACGTGTGAAAAACCCTGAAGTTTTTGTTATTGAAAGAATATTAAGATGGAGAAGGAGAAGGGGTGTACGAGAGGCACTCGTTAAATGGTGAAATTACTCTGACAGTATGAATAGTTGGGTTCTCAAAAATGATCTTTTAAACCTATGACAAGCTGTTTCACTCATTAGTCGCACAGTTGATATGTCAACATGTACGAAGAATCTGATTTCTACATTACACTTCCGTCCGACACGCAATCGGGTGTTGGAAAACATGTCAATATGACAGATCACTTTTACACCTGGCTACCACACACATTACATTTCAAAGGTCAGTGGGAAGTTGGTTTGACTGCAGTTCATTTTCCTGCTCTCTTCAAGAATGTTACAGCTGTTAACAACAGTTTTTCTATAGGTAGTCAGAATTTTATGATTGAGAAACGTGTCATGCTTAACATTGGTAAACCCAATGAATTACCCACTCTTAAAGAGTTTGCACACCGAGTGGATACAGCACTACAAGCTTATTTGAAGGATATTGTATTTTTCCACAACCGAGACTTCAGCTACTATGTCATCTTGAGTTTACCTCCTAATACGCATATTCGTTTCACCACAAGCGCATTCTATCAGTTCTTAATATTAAGCCAGATGAGTTCCTGGAAGGGCATGATTTGCTTGTTCCTGATTTTTGCAAGTCGTTCGCATGGATTTCAGAACTTGCTGTATTAAAGTTCCCAGAGATTGCACCTTTGTTCCAACACATTGTTGATATACAGACCATTCAAATTCAAAACACAGAGGCCCTGCTTGAGTTTTTACAAGTTCAATTAAGGCTCTATGGAATTGAAGTCACCTTGGATAATGGTTTTTTTAGTATGTTTCGGTTACACAGATTGTTACATTGAATTCCCAATTGTGTCGAATCTCGGGTCTGTTCCTGAATAAGAAAATTAAAACACCTACGGAAATTCCGTTAAATGCTGTTTATGATTGTTTCATGAGTATTGCTGTATTCGATCTGGAACATTGGCCTCGTATTAGTGAATTAAAAATACACAAGGGTTATTATGATAAACGTAGTGACATTGTTAACGCATTAGTGAAATCGATACTACTAGAAGAGAAGCCCTTTTACAACATTAATCTCACGTATAACAAATGTTTTCACTTCCAATGTAGAAAGAAACATTACATCAGTTTTAGTGAGGGATTGTGTCATACTTTAGGATTAAATTCCGATCAGTTCAACGTTGAACTAATGCAAGGTGAGGGTTTGATTCCTATAGATCTTACAAGAGTTATCCATAGCTATTATCTAAATAGCAATATAATTCAACCTCAACTCGTCAGGGATACTTTTGCACTGCTCCTACGGATTATACCCATATCACATGCTACACGCAAAATGATTTATCAAACTTTACCTACACCTGATTACTATCCATTAAGCAAAAAAGTCTTTGACACAATTGAAATCGCAGTGCATTCAGATCACGGTGATCTTTTAGCGTTTTTAGCTGGCAAAATGGTTGTAAAATTACATTTCTGCCAGAAGCAGTTGAAGACCTCAGATGCTTCTGTCTTTCTCTCCTTCAAAATACATGTTCCATATCATCCAAGCCTAGAGGTTATTTTATGTTATTATTTAAGTCAGAAAAGTCGAGGGATACCTGTATTCAAAGGGACAGCGTTTCAGCATGGTAGTGGGTTAAATTCTGTTTTCACAAATCTTTTACGACTTGCGACGCTGTTACTTAAGACGGTTGGGAAAATTCTTGGTAAGCATGCTCTAAAAGGCGGTGTTTCAGTCTTAAATGATATGATACAGGGTCAAAATCTCAAATACTCGTTAGCATCCCATATGAGAGCAGTAGGCGGCAGCGCTTTACAGGAAATAGGTTCCAGGATTCAGAAAGGTAGAGGTCGAGGTTGGGTTAAAAGAAAAATATTATTCAATTGCTGCTCATTCATCAGGCAAAAGACCGAAAGTTCGTAGTCTGGACGCCTTCCTGCTGAGCAAAAACAGTAGAAGACCGAAAGCAATTTGCTTAGCAAAATTAAAAACGTCTTTGAGGAGAAAGAAGAATAAGAAGTAGAGAATTAGGAAGAAGTCCAAGAGAACTTTACACATTCGTCCTTTATCCTCTGTATTCACCTAAAGTATTACCATGGCACCTCTGATACACTCGTTGTTGTTTAGGCGATACACTCGTTAGTCATAGCAATAACTTATGTCCGTATAGAGCTTATTTATATACTCTTCTGAATTATGGTCAGGCTGCTAATTCAACTCAATTAACGACATCCGGATTTTATAAAGACACATCTGGGAAAATGGATAATACAGACGATACAAATATGGGGTTTAAATCACGCAAAAGTCTTGCTCGTAATGGAGTCTACTACT
Source organism: Rhysida immarginata (assembly GCA_023313115.1). Lineage (NCBI taxonomy): Eukaryota > Metazoa > Arthropoda > Chilopoda > Scolopendromorpha > Scolopendridae > Rhysida > Rhysida immarginata. The sequence goes on from JAHWFO010054259.1 coordinate 296,570, forward strand.
TAGAAGGACATTTACATCTAGCTATATTTCGTCAGAGTCATTTGCTGCTAAATTCACTGGATTTTCACCTAAGATTATACAGAAGTAAACCTGCCTTCGCTCTAATGTCAGACGCAGCCAACACTGATTATAGATTTGCAATTTGAAAAGCTACACTTAATGTGGACTGCGTTAAAGTCAACACAACTACGTTATTAGCACATGCGAAGACAATGCAAACAACCAATGCATATTAACTGACTAGGAGGGTGGAAATGAGTTTGTCAAATATCGCAGCAGGTACGAGAAATCACGTCATACAAAATTTAATCACAGGTCAACTTCCTACCCGATAAATTTTCGCATTCGTTACGAATGAAGCACAAAATGAAGCTTACAAGTTGAATCCATTTAAATTTCAACATTTCAACCTGTCATATTTCTCACTATCACTTACACAAGCTTTTCCAACAGAATCTCAGATGCCTGGATTCGCAAAGGGGTCATACATACGTGAGTTTGTTCATTCGTTGAAGGCACTCGGTCTGTGGAAGGAAGACAGAAACATTGATGTGACTTAGGCTGAATACGGTCTTGGTTTTACTTTTATAAGCTATGATTTAAGCAGAAATCGTAATTATTTTATGGACCATTTTAATGTTATACACTTAGTGTTGAAGTACATTTTTCACAACTTCTATTGTCAATATCAGAACTTACTTGAAATCAGTAAAGACTATTCTGTGACCTTTGATTATACAAATTAAAGCTCTAAGGACACAGCACAAATTTGGCGTGCATTAGAGAGTGACTCATGTATGAAACCTATAGCCAGAGGCATGTTTCCAGTGGATGTAGTCACTCACCTCAAGGCAGTCTACCTGTCTTTAGTTACAGCTAATACCGACGTCTCTGCTAAACCTGGAACTCATTGGGTTGCTTTTTATATCCCTAAGCCCTCGTTAGCTTATTACTTTGATTTGTTTGGTCAAAACCACTTACCAATTCCACAATTTCATGTATAGGCAGGCTGAAAATTGGGTTACAATTCAAAATTAGTACAGCATCTAACTGAAGCTACATGCGGTCAGTATTGTTTGTATTTTCTAAAATTTGCTGTGAATAATAAAATCCCCTATTATATGGAAAAATATCAGGCATTATTTTATGATGAATTAGCAATTAACAACAATAATAATAATATATGCCAAAATGTTAAATGGAGTCAAAGTTATTGTCCTTTAAAAAAAAAATCCTGACCATGTTTAATTTTTTGTATTCCTTTATTGTATGTATTTATTCTGTATTCCTTATTTCCCAAAATAAAAAATTTTAAATATACAAGTATTTCATTTTGTCTTTAATTTTTTTTGTTAATATTTTATTTAATAATGAATTACTTACTAAATAAATGACTAAATAATTAAAATATTTATTAATAAGTAAATAAAATAAATAAATGAATAAAATAATTAAAATTTTTGTAATGAATTAAATAAATAATCACATAGACACAAGATTTCTTTCATTTAGATTACAATTTTTTATTCAGAAATTTACATTTTTAAAAATTTAATGAAATCAGTTATTTTTTAAAAAAATATGACAGTTATTTATATTATTTGTATGGTATCCAGCGAATATCCATCATTACATCATTACCTCTTCGTTTAATTATAGCGCTGTTAATTCTCCTTCCCCTTCCCTCCTGCTGACTGGAATGATACAGCAGATTTGCAATTAATTCTCATGGAACGTCCATCTCCTGAAGCACTTTCATAAAACGTCTTTGTCCAATAGGAAGGTCCTTCTGATGGGTGGACGGGGAAACTGCGTCATCAATCAAGTTTGAAATGTTCGAACCTCATAGCTGTTTTCCATTAATGGATATGATTCCGTTTGAATTCCAGCTTATGATTTCAGGGTACTTTTGGAAATATTTAAATAAATGTTTTTCTCGCGAATTTGTGCGAGGAGACCGCTTAATGGCTTATCATCATCATCATCAAATTCAAGGCTTGCTTTTTTTTAATCCTGATGGTGATCGTAGAAACTCAGGCATGTAAAACAGTTGCTGAGGAATTTGGTTTGGTGGAGAATCAGGTGAAGACGATAATGGTGAATTTATTTATTCAGGGTGAGTTTTTTGTTGTGTTTGATTCTGTTCTTTCTGATCGACATCTTCACGTTTCTTTTCGTACAGATATTTCTGTAACATGTCGAGATAATATTCTAGTTTTTGATGCGCGTTCATATTATGGAAATTTCAAATTTTGTTCATTTTTTTATCCAATCACTTTTCTCGCTCTGACGTCTTTGTTTCATTGCAGTCGCCATGTGGTTCTGCTTTAGTGTTAAGATTAGTCATAGTAAGAATTGTTGACAAATGATTTATTATTCTTTGGTATTCACGCGAAGGTAATAATACATATTTCTGCATGTTTTAATGTATTAATTTTTTTAATATCGGACCTGCAATGCTGCCTAATAACAAAGGCAATAAGAATCCACCACCGTGTTGAATCAGATAGTTTTTTTAGAACATAATGTATTTTTTACTTGCTAGGCCTTTTATTTTACTCAAATGCTTTTTAATTTGCGGTGTCCATGTAACTATATGATGTAAGTAAGATGTTGTGGCAAATTTCACAAAAATTTAATGATTTAACGATGCATGCTGTATTAATTTTTTCCGTTGTTTAAGGCTAGCATTTTTTAGCGCCCCGAGGAAATGACGATGCTTTTAAATTAACAGAATCATGGCTGTTACTCCCAGTGAATGGTTGTTGAAAAATGATTGGCAATGCATTTTAAACACGTGTTTTATTTGCATATATGGTAATTGGTTTTTCATGTGGGAAAATTTTGCTCCATAGTCTAATTATGTCGGGAAGCCTTGTGATAAATCTAATAAGGTATTAATCCTCCAGAGGAAGATATAGGAAAGTAGCAGAAGCATTGAGGTCATCTATTTTTACCCTTTTATCTGCATTTTTTAATACAACTTCCCATTTTTTTTAATCGAAAGATTGATTTTCTCGAACGTAGTATTTAGAAAATGAAAAAAAGAGATTTATCTTCTTTCGTTTCTCATCATTTCCGATCGAATGATATATCATATGCTATATGTTGCCATAGATCTAAAGACCAAGTGACTGCCTCCCCCACAACTCCGACCCTATTGGGACAATTTGGCCCAAACTTTACAGTAACGTTGATCTTGATTAGAGGAATCTGCATACGGAATTTCACTCTTTTATATGCATAAATACGCGTAGACCTTTTGGTCCCCTCTAATTTCCGCTCCCAAAACTCCGACCCCAGTCAGCCAATCCAAACCAAACTAAATAGTGAAGGTGCACATGCTTATAATAAGCTACATTCCGAATTTCAACCTTCTACCTCAAAAAATGCGGAAATTATGAAGGGGACGGACGGACGGACAGACAGACGGACATTGTGAAAACAATAAGTAGCTCCATTCTTCCGCTACTTAGTAACTATGAGGTTCTTGCATTGCATCTTTAAATGCTTCTATAAGTAAGTATCCGTATCGTGTTTGCTTAGCAAGAGTTGGTATCTGGCAGACATCTCAAGGCGATTTTAACAGAAATATGAACTGAGTATTTAAACTTATGGTACGAATGATTTTTGATTGTGCAAATAGATTTTGAGTTAGTAATAAAACAGAGAAATTGAGATGATGACTGTATCTCGTATAAATCGTATCGATAATTTCAGTATTTTTTTTCTTATTTAATAAGTCATCCAATATTAACAATGCAGGTTCGGGTACTCGTTCATGAATCATTTTCTCTTTGGGGAACCCTGCATGAAATGTAATGTTGGATAGATTTAAGTTTTTCACAACAGGTGGGATTAATACTCCGTAACAGTATATTATTTCGGTGGGAGGTGGGTTCATCATTTCATCTCTATACTTTAACAAATTTGACATGAGTCATCTTACCACTTCCGGAACATCCGGCTATTAAAGCCGAAAAGTATTATCTGAACTTTACTGAGGTATTTATCTCTATGATGGAAATAACGATCATGGAACAAAGTTCTTTCTGTTACTTACAATTCCTCAGACACGAATGTAACTTTTGAATTGAATTTATCTTTGAATTTTTACTTATTTTAATACTGTTTATTAATATATAATAAGTGAATGTAATATAAACATTAATAAATAAGTATATACATTAATAAATAAGTATATAAAATAACAAATAAGTTTTTATCATTAATAAATAGGTATACAATAATAAATATGTATATACAATAATAAATAAAAATATTTACAACTATTTTTCAATCCCAGAAAACACCATGCATTATTTAGAGCTAATTTGCATGTGCTAAGCAGGGCAGAATTTTTTTTGAAATTTACCACTATCCAACAAGATCCCCTCTTGCTCACAGACATGGTTGATGAATGCATGGCGCTCACTTGGAGTATTAGCAGTTGCAGGCCAATCAGAGGCTTGGATATTCCTTCTATAAATGCGTTGACATACTCACTGAAGGAGTGCTTTTCCCCTGTAAGCTTATCATAGATGAAGCATTCTTTATAATGCCATACCTCGAAAATTTCAACAACTGCATAGCCTTCCTCGAGCGCCCTGTAATATTCAGGTGTGCACCAAGTACCTGTCAATGCCCTCTCTTCCTCATTGTATTGACACAACGCAGCTGATTGATTATCAGCACAAGTCCTACATAGAGGGAAGAAAAGACGCCCTGCACACCTGTAGAGTAGAACTGTAATAAAAAGATCACGAGGAGGCCACATGGTTGCTTTAATCAATTCGAAGTAGGCATTAGTGATTGGGTTAATATTGACCGTGATGACTTCCGGATGTGCTTTTGGATAGACCTCGTATTTATTCTCAAAAGTATATAGAGAAGAGAAATCTAATTAGGAGAGACACATTTTCTCTGTGGATTCTGTAATACCACCCGAAAAATTCTCAGTGCGTCCTCCGTAGAAGGCATCACAGGGCATGATAAATGGTCTCCGTTCTACTTTAAAATGTTTGCAGAATACAGCTATTTGTTTATTATGTTTCATTTCAATCTCATACTGGCATTCCCATATAACACAAAAAGTGTAGTCAGGAAGCTCGTGTTTTAGAAACGCAAATCTTTCTAGTGTATGTTGAGTAAACTGCTACAAGTTCGTGTACATGATGCTGAAAAGCTGGTAATACTGATGGCTGAGAACGACTCTCACAATCCCATTTTTAGAAATAAACAAGATGACGGCACTTGTTACACTGCTCGAGCAGTAGCTATGCAACTGGAAAGAGATTATTTTTTTTCTACCAAATAATTAAACATTAAATATATGTGTAAAAAACATAGTCTACATCTAGTATGTTAGATTTACCTAAAAGTGGGGGTAGGGGTAGACATGACCTCAGATAAGAGACAGCTGCAAGCAAAAGTTTTTTTAACATAAAGAGGGGATGGTTGTAGGGGGGTTATGGAATGGGAGATCATGGGCATCAGTTAGACAGACATTTGCAGTCTTACTCTTTAGTGTGTAGATGAGTGCGAGACAGTGAGCAGCAATGAGCAAAAGCCTTCAGCAAAGATGCCTTGAGAAAAGTAGGTACTTAAAATTTTTTAGAAATTTATAGAGAATTAGTTAAATCACACAGAGTAATCGGAGTTATATTATTTTAAAGTAATAGGAGTCGCAATGGATCAGAATGCAATTTATCTGAGCAGTGGAGAAATCCTTGTAAAACCAATTTCAACAGCATGCATATGTAATCTCTTGTTTAATGGAGAAAGAAGAGATATATGATTTAGATATGAGATTAAAATGGTTTGGAGAGTACTATAAATTCTTATTACCATCAAATGAAATTAACATAACTTATGTAGACTGGCTAAGAATAAAAGAAATGGTATACACAGTCCGCAGGATAAAATCAATCTTGGCCGGATACTTACCCTATTCGCAATTGGCAGTTTTGATTGAACAATGGAAAAAGAAATTTAAAACAATTTATGGCTATGGAACAGAACAAAACAAAATGTTAAGTCAACTATTTCAAGTAACAATTCAGTATGTAGAAACATTATTTATCCCAATACCTGAAGAGGGATCGCATAACCCAATATTTAATAAACAAAATGAAAAATAATTTAACTCGCTCAGCTGTGGGAAGAATAGCCCGATGTTTGGAATGAGAGTATTTTCCTGAACATGTAATCGAGGGAGTTTTTTTTATTAAAATAAAAAAAAATTAAAACTTGTTCTGTATGTCAATGCGTATTTTTTATCACCTAATGACATTTGAATTAATATTTTATTACAATAATTTTTAATTAAATTTGGAAGAGATAATAATTTATTTTTGAATAATTTTGTAAATGATAATAAAATATTTTGAATTAATTTGGAAATGATAATAAATTATTTTGAATAAAACTGAATTTGACAAAAATTTATTTTGAATAATGTTGGAATTGACAATAAATTATTTTAAATTAATTTGGACTTATTTTAAATTAATTTGGAAATGGAAATAAATTATTTTGAATAAATTAATTCAAAAAAAAGTTGTGGGTAATTTAATTAATGAGATAAAAGGGGTAGGGAGAGAACCATACATATAGTGAGTACTATAATTTTTGGGGTATAATATGCCCTCGCCGATAATATGCACCCTTATTTTTTCATGTTTTTAGAAAAATTCCTAACGTATAATACGCGATTAGGGAGTGCTCCGTGCAATAGCGATTCAGCATCAGGGAGTTCTCTGCCATATCTGTTCAAACACTCAGTGCATTATGGTCATCTGATTTTTAAAGGCTTTAGACTTTATATATTCCCATAAAATGAAGAAATAAATTTTCAAAATAAATGATCATATAAAAGAATTTACTCGTTACAGTTAAACTTCCATTTTAGCTGAAATAAATGTATTTAAATTCCTTCAAAATCAGAATGATCTGTGTGCGAGTTCTTTATGGGCCTAATTACTATTTCTTCTCCTTCCCAGTCTTCGATTGTCATCATAGAATCATCCACAGGAGGGGTAATTCCTGCTTTTACAAAAGCATTCAAATTGCATTCTCTTGTACTCTCTCATGCAAATGAATGATTGATAGATATCCATTTGATAGATAATTTAAACGTTTTGTCTCCACATTTTTATAAAGATCGATTATAGTAGCAAACATTGGTAAAACTACGGAATAGCGTCCCCTAACTTCTTTGATTGATATCATCAAGGCTGGTTGCATTCATATATTGCATTTATTATGGTGTCAGCTCTAGTTAATGGCAAAATAATTTGCCTTACTGTTGAACTTTATTATTACAGACTTTACACAAAATAACAGTCACTAAAACACTGGATGGCTAAAAGATATCTCAGCTTGGCAGCCATCTTAAAAGTTGCTGAGAAAACCTCATATCCCTGGTTTTATGAATGGAAAACGGAAGAGAGCAACTGAAATTCGCTTTTGCAATAGCTTTTGCAATAAATATACATGAAGTATATTTATATGTAGAATATAAAGTGAATAGATATAAAGTGAATAGTTATAATGTTTATTGTACTTACTATATAATATTGTATAATAAAAACCAAAGGTAGCATAGAAATCTGTCAGCCCCAAGTTCTTTTGACGCCCCCCCCAACTACTTCTTCTCCAGGTTTTATTATCAGCCTATTATATGCATTGTCCATAATACGCAGTAATGATTTTTCTAACTTTTTTACGCATAATACACATATTATACCCCAAAAATTACGGTAACTCTTTGGTCCCTTTGGCTACCTGGAAGAAAACACCTGGAAGTTAACACTTCTAACCCATTGGTCACTGACAATAAAAACCCTTTGGTTATCTCGAGTGTAATAACTGGTTACCTGAACGGTAAATTCTGGTCAGCACCTTGAATCAATATTGTTAATTAGGAAAAGTAGTTAATGAAAAAATAACAAAAAACAGGTGATTCTAAACGCAATAGAAAATTAGTAATCAGGTAAAAACGAATGTGAAGGACGAGATCGTTTACCATCTACTAATTTTGGTGGGTAACCCTTTTTTTGGTTATCTGGATATTAGGCCAAATGTAAAAAAAAAATTAACCATCATTAACCACACAATCCATCCATCAAAAACATGTCAACCCTTTGGTCACTTGGAATGAAACACCAGCCAACCCTTTGATTATGTGGAATGTATCACCTGTCAATTCCCATCAATATAACCAATCAATATCCATTAAAATTCAATAAAATCAATCAATACCCATTCAAAATAAATTAAAAATCGTAAAAAATCAATAAATCAATGAAAAATCGGTGAAAAATTAACCCTTTAGTACATTTTAACCCTTTGAACACATGGTGCTATACTACTAACGTCCTTTTCAACTGCCATGGTCACTTCAGGACGGCTCTATAGGGACCGCAAATTTTGCGCAAGGGTTCTTTAACGCGTAGCCAGCAAACGACTACATGGGACCAACTGCTTTACTTCCCTTCCGAAGGAAGTGCGTGATCTCAGGATTTCCCCCCCTTGGCGTTGCCTGAAATTATTACAGTTTTAGGTAAGCGGAACAACCTCAAGAAATTAAATAACTCAATTAGGTTTTTAGTATTCTAAAATTTCCTGTTGTAGATGAAGCTCTGGTTCTTCAGAAGTTTTTGATGCCTGGAATAACTTTTTGTCTTCAATGACCAATACTTATTCAATTTTAAAGGGTTGTTTTGATAGTTATGAATTACAGGTATCCTTTGAATTATTTTTATAGAGCATAATACAATACGGTTGTTGATTTAAAGAGTCGAGTTGATTAATGCTTTGTTATCCGTTGTCTTTAACTGTCGCCAGAGCAAAGGGACTGCTTCATCTGTCACCCTTCCCCTTTTTCTCAATAGACGGCTAACTCTCCAATCTCTAGTTACTGATCATTTGAAAAGATTTTTCCCAATCGTCTTGACATTTGTTAGGGAGCTCACGGGAGACACGTGTGACCCTTTTGCCTCCTCGATAAACGCTGCCTTATTTGTGTCTTGACATGCATCATCATTTTATGCTCATTATTTATAATTCTTGTAAACGAAGTTCAATCATCGCATTTCCACTATCTCAGTTTCCAAAATATTCACATTCACACAGATTATAGTCAAAATGTATTTCTATGAAATGTTTGGATCTGCTGTGCTACCAAATAAGCTAGGTGATAAACCCGGCATGGCTCAGACTTTTTTTGGATTAAATTTTACAATATCTTAAAAAAACACATGTAAACGCTGTTGCACCCAAAATCTTAGACATTACTTTTTTAAAGAAAAGAAAAAAAAAATTTTTTTTTTTCTTACGATTGGGCCCGATCATAAATTTATATCTTTTGGGTGCTCCAGGTCAATTCGGACTCTACATTTAAAGACAGCTAGAAAGATTTTCTTTATTCGGAGTGTGTATAAACAGTTAACAGAATGACAAAAGAAAGAATTTGCTTATGGAAACAGACTTTAACGAATAAATTTTAATAATTGAGATACATGTAATTAAATAAAAAAAAAAGTTTTTTTTAAAAAAAAACAAAAAACGTAAGTTTCTGAAACAGCATTGTTGTGAATTGCAAGACTTCAACTTTGTGTATTGTTGTAGCTCGCGAAGTTTTTTGGAAAAAAACAGAATTTTGGGGAGATTTCTCTTGGAGGCCGTAGAAGTCGTGCCCTTTTTTTTTCCTCTTTCTTCAGGGGACGGACTAGGAAGATACAAGAAGTCACCATGAAGCTCGAGCAAAACCAGATGATTCTTTGTCCGTAGAGGAAAGGCCAAAAGAAAATTAAGATGAGGATAATCGATTCGAAATTCTCACGACAAAGGAAAACTCCACCAAAGAGATAAATATGAAGGATAAGAGAAGAAATCCGGTAAAGATATCAGTTTGATGGCCTTACTTAAATACATCACAAAGGAGACATTCTTTTTTTTTCTTTCTTGATAGGAAGTAAAGTCATCCAGCGCAATGACGTGACACAAGTCGTTCAAGTCTTGTTTACATAGTTTCCTCCTACCACGACGGAAGTCTACGAAGGTTATGGATCGTATACCGACTAAGATGGATACTATGGATGAGAGATCGACAAAATGAAGGTCGTATATAGTTGTTAAGGTTGACGGTCCCGATTAACATACTAACATTTCCCCCTAGCTGTGTAGCCTTAACCCGGTACCCCCCCCCCCTACTTACCCACCCCCCGTCAGTCTGATTCGACGCGACCTGATTAATAAATGTTATCGTTTCCATATAAACGGGAGGAAAAATGAACAGTAAAAAAAAGGCTAGTTGATTAACGATATAGAAAAAACAGACTTTTCAGTAAATTCCTCGTTTTCCGTCTTAAAGACATTCGAAAGTAATGAAAAATGGCTCGACGTCTTCCTTACCTTGGATGGTTTCGTTCTGATCTAGGAAAAAAAAAATCATACATTAAATTAAAAAAAAAATAATCAAAGCTTTGGTTAATTATATAAGTTTTCGATAAACAACATTTACGTTATTTGAAAAGATTTTTTTTCCTTTTAAGAGAGAAAAGAGAGGACTAAAATATATATAGTACAAGCAGATAAAAATGAATTTGTGAACGGTAATTACCTTTATGAAACAGTGAAATTGCCATCAGTCCTTGAACTTTAAATATAAAATTTCCTTTTTATTTGTTTTCTGAGGAGAGCGGGCGCCAAAAGGTTTAGACACCTAAAAGTCTTAGATTAAAAGATTTATATTAAAGATTTATGCCAAAATTCTTGTATATAGACATGCGATTATTGATCTGGTATAGAGATATTTCTCTTCAATAAAGCCCCGTTCTTTAAATCAGATATATAGTGTTTTTTCAGTGTCTTTTGTAGCTATTTTAAGATATATTCGGTGGCTGAAAAGGTATTCTTGTCGAACTTGAATAATGATAAGTTTGAAGGCTTCTTGTTAATTTAAAGGAACGTAATTGAGAGGAATCGTCACAATAAGAGAAACGATTTTCCCGCACGCCTGGCCGTTACAACGCATAGAATTAATACAGTAAAAAATTATAATTAAAATTTAAAAAAATTTTTTTCAAATGCTCACAATGGATGGACTTCTCCAAGTACACCATATCTAGCTTAAATAATTTCTTAGTCACGTAATCTTAATTTAGATGCACACATGATGTTGTTGGAATTCTCAATCTGCTCTCGATGTGTTGTGGCAAAATTTGCCCATTCATCACTTGTTCGCCGATTCTTCTATTGACATGCTCACAATATAATTTCCTCACTACAGCACGGAGCTAATATACTGCTTCCTCTGTTGTCTTTACACTCTTTCTCAATAGTTTGCTATCGCCCCATTATCTCCAGTTACTGGTCAATTTTAAAGCTTTACAAAAATTGTTATGTACTAAGAACTCTCTAAGAAAAGCCTGAATAACTGGAATTTTATGCATTGTTACAAATTGAACCTTATTAATATTGCACAAATTTTGCCTTGCTTTGTTGGTCATGAGATATATATTGTTGTTCCGTGCCTAGTATTTGTGAATTGCGTGTTTATACCATTGTTCATAACTATTGTTGCAGAAACTTTGGCTTGCATTGTGGGTCATGAGATCTTATCTTATCTTATAAGTGGGCTGTCAGTCAGCAGCCGAGGCAGTTGACCGCAAAGGCACTTATTCCTCTAAGGAATATTGCACCATACCCAAAAGGAGAGCTAAGGACAGACTTAAAAAGCGAGTCAAGCTGCCCACGGGGTCCAAGTGAATATCTTCAAGAAAGGTTAAACCAATCGTGAAGTGGCGAAAATGTGTCAAAGCGACGCAGTCAAAAAGAATGTGGTAGGCTGTTTCTTCTGCCAAACCACATTTCGAACATAGTGGCTCTTCCCAAAGGATTCCCATTCTATGTAGATGTTTACGGAGCAAATCATGACCAGTAAGAAAGCCAATGATAGTCCGTATTTTGTTTCTATTGAGTTGTAGAATGCCTGATGTTAGACTAAGAGAAGATCTCTTAATCATGAGTCTGGCATGTTTTTGATCAGTGGTATGATCCCACCTTTCCATCATTTCTCGATGAGAGATAATATTTATCTCCTTAACTGCAGTTTGTTTAGAAATCCCGCAGAAGGGTTCAGGGCCAGTAAAAGTAAACTTGGCACCCTGTTTGGCTAAGGTATCCTCTACCTCGTTTCCGACAACACCTTTGTGTCCAGGAACCCATTTCAAGGTGACACTGTTGTGTAAAGAAAGGTCCTGTATGAGCTGTCGACATTCCAGTGTAAGTTTGGAATTAACCCTAGAGGATTTAATGGCTTTAAGGGCTGCTTGACTGTCGCTGAGTATAAAAATACGACGATGTACATAGAATGTATCCATGCACATCTGCAGACAGTAAATAATGGCCAGTAATTCAGCCTGGAAGACAGTATTCCAAAGACCCAATCGACGAAAGCGAAGGGTTTTGGGACTGCCGCAATAAACGCCCAGGCCCGAAAGGCCGTGATGACGAGAGCCATCAGTATACCAAATGATGGCACCTTTGGGAAATTGCAAAAACCCATCTGGCTCTACCACGGGGTCAATTATGACCTCGCTCGAGGGCTCAGGGAGGACCTCAGTAACTGCAATATCAGAAGGCATCTGGAGAATATGACTGGTAAAGGCCTGGCTAATGAAAGTATGAGACTTCGCTCCAGGGAAGTCCACCCATAGTCCTTGATTACTCAGTCTATATGAACTTTTCCTGGCTACACCTTTGATAAAAATATCAAGTGGAGTCAGAGAAAGGATAATCTCTAAAGCCTTGGTTGGCGTGGTAGAGACAGCACCCGTTATACTCAAACACGCCAATCTTTGAAGAGAAGCCAGTTTGGTTCCAACGGTCAGTTGCTCAGACTTACGCCACCAAATTAGAGCGCAGTATGTCAAAATAGGCCTGATCGCCGTGACATATAGCCAGTAGATCACCTTGGGAGTAAGACCCCATGATTTACCAAGGGCTCAACGACAACGATAAAGTCCAACTTTAACTTGATTAATTTTATAATCAAGATGTTGGTTCCAAGTCAACCTACTATCAAGGATAACTCCTAGGTATTTGACTTCATTCCTCACATTGATTTTCTCACCAAACAGAGTTGGTATGAAATCATAGGAGATGGTTTCTCTTCAGCCTGTAAAGGGAACTAGAGTGGTCTTCGAGGGATTAACCCTTAAATTCCGCTCTGAACACCATGATTGAATTTTGTACAGAGCCATTTGTACAAGATCAAAAATGGTGTGCTTGTCGATCCCAGAAACGTAGATGAGAATATCATCTGCGTAGCCCTGGGCGTAAATACCTTGATTGTTAAGAAAAGAAATGAGATCGTCCACAACCAGGTTCCAGAGCAGCGGGGAAAGAATACCGCCCTGCGGACAGCCCCTGGAGGGACAAGCAACAATTCCCTCGCCCAACAAATCAGATATAATGATTCTATCCGCTAAGAGGGCCTGAATCCAGCTGCAGATTAGTGGAGAAATTGCTTTGGCAGTTAGAGCTTTAGCAATAGAGTCGTAGGAAGTGTTGTCAAACACTCCCTCAATATCGAGAAAAACAGCTAGAGCAAACTCTTTATACTCCAGAGTTTTCTCGATCCTTACCACTAAATGGTGTAAAGCTGCCTCTGTAGATTTGCCAACCTGATAGGCAAATTGGTTAGCGTGAAAGGGACCAGAAGTCCCAAAGACTTCACGAATTCGCCCATCGATGATCTTCTCAAGGCATTTAAGCACAAAGGAAGACAAACTGATGGATCAAAAACTCTTGGCTAGGTCGTAGCGACCCTTACCTGGTTTTGGTATGAAAATCACCTTGACCTGCCTCCAGAGATTTGGAATATACCCTAGAGCTAAACTAGCTCTGAAAATTAAACACAAGATCAGTGAGATCACATCTGATACCTGCTGAAGAAGTACCGGAATGATCTCATCCGGCCCAGGTGATTTGTAGGGGTCAAAAGATTTAATAGCCCATATGACCCTACTACGAGTAATCACCTCACCAGCCGCAGCCCACCCAGTCCGCGATGTCCTAACCAAGGAGTCAAGATACTCCGAGTCCAGCGGACTGATAAGCTCAGCGCCTGGGAAGTGAGTCATAATCAGAGTCTCAAGGACTTTTCTACTGTTTCTGGTGAATTCATCATTTGATTTCTTGAGAGTACCAACCATAATAGGTTTATCGCTTCTCAAGAGTTTATAGAGTCTAGCTCCTTCCACAGTCTTTTGGACTGATTCACAGAACTTCCTCCAAGATGTACGTTTAGCTGATCGAACTGCTTTGTTATAATCAGCGAGGGCGTTTTTATACACTTGCCACTCGTTGGTCTTCTTAGCTTTCTTAAAAAGCTTCCTTATTCATTGTCTTTGTTGAGAGAGGTCATGGTTCCACCAGACACTGTGGGATCTACATCTCTTCCTCAACAAGGGACAGTTGTTATGATACGATTGTACCAGGGCCTGCTGTAACCCATTTACACAAAGCTCTAGGTCAACAGTATCATTGATTCTAGTCGGAAGACTGGAAATCGCGGAACGAACGTCCTCGCGATATTGAATCCAATTTGTCCGTTTAGGATCCCTAAACGTTCTATCCCAGTCTATACTAGTGATAAAAGAAAACCGGATATGCTGATGGTCAGCCATAGATGGTTTCTCATCTACATACCATTTCCTAATCCATTTCCTCAAAATGGAAGAGCCAAAGGTAACATCAATAACCTCCCTTCTTACCGCAGTAATGAAGGTTGGTTTATTACCTTGGTTAAATAAATCTAAATTATTCTCTAGGATAAAATCGAAAAGGAGTTTACCTCTGAGATTGGTGTCGGTACTACCCCACAAGGTATGATGAGCATTAGCATCACATCCAAAGACAATCGCTACCTTGTGAGAAGTCGAGATTTCCCATATTTTCCTGATTTCATCATTGATGGGAGAGGTTTCCTCGTATGGAAGGTAGGCCGAGACAAATATTATGTCACGATCCAGACCATCCAGACGAAGGGTGATTTTCGCCACTGCTAGATCTCTAGAACATAAGTGATACATAGGAAGTGCGTTAATACTGCTTTTGATCAACAGACAAGCACGGGGAGAAGAACAATTAAAATCATAAATTAGTTTACCTCCACAGTTTGACAAACCTCTGATTTCGCCTTTAAAAATCCAGAGCTCCCGAATCAGAGCGATTTGTATGTCCTCAGCTAAAAAGGTATTGCTGAGGTTGGCAACAGCCAATTTCTTATGCTGAAGGTTTGCTTGTAGGCAATTCAGCATTAGATAAAGTTTTGTCAGGAGGTTTCCCTAGAACTTTAGCTTGGATCTGAGACAGTCCAATGTACAAGAGCCATTTTCTGTTACCCAGAATCTTCGCGTCCAGTTCCGGGATGGATAACACAATGGTTACTCCTTGATCCTCAAGTTTGAGGTTGAGGATATTCCATTGTGTGGACGATATGTCCTTATTCTGTATGTCAATCCTTTTCAGGATATCCATACCAGAATACTTCTTAAACATCGCTGGGAGTTTCAGGATAATCTTGGTGGTTTTGACGATTGTCTTCGCCTCACCAACCAAAAGAACCTGTCCTTCCCAGGGAGTGATGTGCTTGACTATGGTAGTCAGCCAGTCAACTGTGTTCTGGTCGGCACAGAGTAAGACAATAGCCCCGGCCTCCAGACAACAGTATTTAAATTGGGGTCCAGTCCAGAAGGCTACTAAACGACGTATAAAGATACTTAAATAACGAAATTGGCCAGAGAATACGTGAAGAGAATCACTGACGTAATTCTACATCATAGACCTCTCATCCAACACAAGAATTATAATATAATAACAATTTCATCAGTAGCTCTTGGAAGGCCTTCAACTGCTGCTCATTGAGCTGCTTGTCTGGATAGCCTTCCAGAACTACTGCAATTTTGGTTGTCGTTAGAGCTTCACTAAAGTTACCAGATTTGGGTCTTTTGTGAAGCTTCTTGCCATCTGATGAAGCAGTGTTACCCTTAGACCTTTTGGTCGGGGTGTGCACCAACCTATCAGATGGCTGAGGGCCGACCTTAGGCATATCGGCCTTAGTGCCCTCCAACCTTTTCTTTCTAGATAGCCAGCGTTTAGCCGCTCTGGAAAGAGATTTAGATAAAAGTTTGCCACTACCCTCACCCGAGGTCTCCCGCTCTACAGTAGGCGGCGCCTCAGGTTTGGGAGTTGCAAGGTTATCAATGTCAGATGACACGACTGAGGTCATAACAACCTCATCAGTGTCACCTATGGCATCCTGTTTCCCCAAAGGGTCTTCAGGTAAAAGGGGTTTTTTATTACTTTCCATAGACTGGAGTAATAAGTGCAGGATTGACAGTCCGTCCCGGGAGTGCCTGCATGCCGGGATAAGGCTACTTACTCCTGAGTGTCGCCAGGTAGACAGGAGGCTCCGTTAAAGACACTATAACCGAAGTGCCATCCACCCTTCAGCACGGGTCGCATAACACCTTGGGTTCGGGAGTTGGTCTGCATCCCCTTATTTGATATTCGGGGATGTCCTAAGTAAGCAGCTCAGGATATTCGGCTATCTGCCACCTGCCGACGCACCCAGTAGCCGCTCAAGCCTTGGGGGGGTCATGAGATACTTCATATTAATATGCACTGCCATCATCATGAATATCGATTTAAAGGTCAAGTGCCACGGAATTTTAACTTGTTGATTTTATGGTGTCATTAGATGCAGTTTGTCTTAATAAATTTTATGCAATAATTCGTTTTCCTGAAATTAACAGTTAAATAAAATATATTGGATTTCTAATGTCAGTTTCCTAAGGTTGCCGAATGTCGGCTATGTCTGGCGATAGTTGGCGCTGCATGTATCCTCATCATCATGAATACATAGCACGATGTCTACCATACATAGTATAAGCAGGAATGAATGAGGATATAAGTGAAAAATTAAAATTTTAATCACAAAATTAAAATTTCTGTTTGAGTGAAATTGTTACTTGATTTCAACTTGAAAAAAAATTACTTAACCCTGACTGAAAAACTTCCTGATAATTTTAAAAACTATCTGATCTAGTAGTAATTGGGATTTTGGTGTTGAGTGTTGTTACAGACGAACACCACATGCTAGCCATAATACTAACAAAGAAAATCTCAAAGAATCATTTCACAGAAAAAGTTATAGCTAAAACCGTCCAAAATTTAAAAAAATCTGAAAATAAAACAAAAAAATTCATATCTCGAAAACTACAAAAAATCGGGGTCCAATCGATAGGTATTGGTGTCCCCAGACCACAGACCTTCGCTGGTACAGGTTACATGGGACACTCTGTATACAAGGTGAGGCATTTATCTTGAGACAACTAAATATCTTGGAAACTAAGCATACACCTCATCTTGTACCACTGACCTCATCTCAGAAACTAAGGAGCGAGCTTGTGGAAATGTGGCAAACAAGGCAGGAGACATCATTCTCGGATCCTTATGAAAGATTCCGCAGCAGCCAACGACGTGAAAAGCAGCGACCAGGAGAACACAAGGCAGGAGGCGAATTCTCGTTACTATGCAGAGTCAGCAGTGTACAAAGCCAGTCAACTGCACGAGTCAGCAAGAGACGGTGACGAGGCAAGGTCGTTACGGAAGCCTACGGCCGAGTGTCTTGTCAAAGATACGTATTCCATTCCTACTAAAATACTGGTCGACCCTACGCACATATGAAGTTATTGGAGGCCAAGTTCTGGATTGAGCAGAGCCACAGCGATGGAGAACCTAAGCTACTGGATATCAGCCATATGAAAGTAACAGGTATTTCCCATCGGGACTATTTGCTTATTTCTACAATGCGGTCGGGAGCTTGTTCGAAAGAGGCAGCGGCAAACTCAAGCGCCATTAAGTGTGTTCCCCTCTTCTTGCCAGTAACTCTTTCCATTTAAAGTTAATAAGCAACGTGGCAAGCTCTGACACTGAATTGAGCATAATTGTGTATGAAGCTATAGTTGAGAAGTAACGAATCGACTAATTGGTATTATGGCTCTTTGTTTCATTCTAGTTATTATAACAACTTTGCTTAGTTATTTTCTTGGATCGTTCGCCAAGGAATAGACTTTTCTCTATAAGTATTTGTTAATTGACCTCTGCTAATTGGGGAGATATCAGCAGTAAGATTCATGATACTGTAATGTGTGTGGCGTTTATCATCTCACAAAGAAATTATAATTTTACTTCAAACATGCCAGCCAGAGGTTGAGCGTTATAGATGTGATTTTTATTTTTGGAAATTCATAGCTTAAAATTCTTCCATAAGTAACTTTAAGTTATTGGTTATTTATTGCTTCATTAAATTAGTAGTTAATTTATTTTAGCATTTCCACTAATTCCATGGTGTGTTTTTGAGGCTCTAAAGATTACATCCATTTTTGAAACAGTAATTAAATTTTTGAGACGCATTTTTGAAACAGTAATTAAATCGAAATAATTTGTTTCATAATTAAGCCAGTTGCTTTTAACTCAGGAGTTCTTTTCTAGGCGTGTGTTTGCTATGTATTAGATTTATATAATTTTAGGTTATTTCCAATGCACGTTAATCTATTACTAATTTGTTAACCTTTCAAAGTAAAGATTTTGTAAATAGGATAAGAATTTCATTGTTACAGTTTCTCTTTCATAAAATAATTTATTTAGTGTTCTCTTTTAAAAGGTTACCCAGATCCATGTGTTACATTTTTAAAAGATTAAACTTAATTAAATTTACAGTTCACGTACGCTGCCTACAATGTGTGTCTTAGTTTTAACTATCCACTGCACCAGGTCTCCGACTGTGACATTTACATTGTAGGGTCGTACACTTATGGTACCAGAGCGTGCACTGTTTAAGAGCACTTTATACTCTTTTACTACCTGATAGTCAGCCTCTGAAAGGAGGGCTCAGGGTATTTAAAAAAAAGAAAGAGAATGCAATTTCAAGTTACTGTTAGTTCTAGACTTAACTCTTTTATTGTCGTTTAAAGGCCAGTAGATTAATGATTATTTTTACTTACCATTTTTCTTAGTCTTAAGTAGCCATTAAGTTAGTTGCGCTTTACTGTGTTTTCCTGCTGATGTGTTACAAGTGTATTACAATAGTGATTCCCTGCACCAAGTGAAAGTGTGTGTTATAGTGATTAACGAAGTTCTTCATAGCGTATGGCCTTATATTGTAGGGTCGTACGCTTATACCAGTGAATTAGTGCAATCTCTCAGTTAATTAGTGCTTGTGTCTATACAATTGCGTGCTGGTGGCTATGGTTAAGTGTGACCCAGAACATGACTAATCAAAAGATATTGGAACAACAGAAGAAGGAACGACAAATCACCAAGAACCTGAGTACAACGAAATTCAAAAGTAATATTCAATACTTTAATTAAATGTTTCATACTTCTGGCGAACCAGTTAGAGTCGGTTTCTGAAAAAGAAAAGATACAGACATATATTAAAGCATTTGAGCCGAAAACCCAGCAACGATTTTCACAGTTAGAGGCTAATAGCTTGGCCGAATATGCAGACAAAGCAGCCAAACTCTTAAATGAATGTATACCAGAATGCAAGAATAAGCAAGAGAAGGTACATAAATATTAGGTCCTTGTGAAAAGCAAAAATTGGGTAAGGAAGAAAGGGGAACCGGAGATCAGATTGAAGATAGAAAGTTAAACTCGATTGTTAGCAGCTGGGATAGCACCTCCTCACTCAAGAAGGAAATTGGCGAAGCCTACCAGTATAACCAATTTACACAGGATGTGTTAAAGAACGTTAGGGACCCCCTTCTGCATGGAAGAAGGCCTCCTATTGAAGCAAGAGAAAGGCAAGTTAAAAGAAGTAATACCTAAAAATAGTAAGCGACTCAGTAAAAAAATTTTTAAGTCTTGCCATGATGAACCGACGTCGGGACATTTCAGGATAAGAAAAACATTCCAAAAGATGAAAGACAGCTACACCTGGCCCAATCTACAAAAAGAATGTGAAACACTATGTAAACTATTGTGATAAATGCCAGTGGAATAAGGTGCCAAGACAGCAAAGTTATGGTTTACAGCAAAGTTATGGCAAAGTTATGCCAAGACAGCAGCCTTTGGACATTCCTCCGTACCCATGGCACACATTAACTTTGGATTATCTGCTTCCATTACCCCTAGCATCAAGAAAGCATAAGGCTTTGCTGACTGTCACCGACAAACTGTCAAAGAGAGTAAAACTATATGTGTGCAACTTGGAAATTATGGCAGAAGTGACAGCGGAACTCCTAATAAATGAAGTCTTCCAATTACACGGGTTTCCGAGAATCATCATTTCTGACAGGGACGTCAGGTTCACGTCTAAGGTTTGGGCCAGTATATTCAAGAACTTGGGAGCTACCCTAAAGATTTCCAGTGCCTTCCACTCGCAAACCAACAGACAGATGGAGAGGATCAATCAATCAGTAATCCAGATTCTCAGAAATTATCTCAATGGAGACAAAACAGACTGGGACTTGAAGTTATCAGCACCAGAAATTGCCAGCAATCCAGCACCGTTGGAGAGCACAGGCTTCTCGCCCTATCAATGTGATTTAGGCCACAGCATTGCTCTTCTGCTGCAGATGAACGACTTAACAAACAAAGCCAAGCTTCCAGAGTTGTTGACCAGTAAGATGGTACGGCAAATTAAAGTGAGATCAAAGAACCTACAAAGCAGTAAAAGATACAAGAAACTTTATGAAAAGAAACATGTGCCATTCAATTTAAAGGAAGGAAATCTCGTATTAGTATGGGCCTCAAGACTAAAGAATTATAAAGGGCGTGTAGGCAAAAAGCTATATAGTAAGTACGTTGGCGCATTTAGAATAGCCAAGGTGTACAATGAAGTGACCGCCTTACTATTTATTCCCAAATTAATGTACAGAGAAAATACGACATTCCATTGTTTGTTCCTAAAACCGTATCGGAAGTGACAGAAGAAACAAAAACCGCCGAGTCCCATCGCCGATCAGCAATTTCTTGATGTTTATAAGGTGGAAAAGCTCCTGGACATGAAAGGTAAAATTCCCCATCGTCAGTTCCTCGTCAAATGGGTCGGGTATAAAGAAACAACATGGGAGCCAGAAAAGAACTTACATTGATGTAAAGAACTGGTGGCGTGGTTCTTCAAAGACAGGAAACAACGAAGTAATGAACGAAAAAAGCAACAAATATCTCAAGCGAATGCGTTGTCACGTCTAAGAAGAGGAGATCAAACGATCAATAATATTAGCCTCCAGAATTTTTCGCAGGATCGTCGCCACTCTCTGCGATCACATGACGGGAGAGTGTTACAAAAACGGAAGTCGGAGCGCCCGTTGATTACAAAGATCACTGGATACTTTATACCCATCTTTCCTTCGAAATTTCTCTTGCCCTTGACGTAGAACATCTTACACCCTCCTGCTGTAGATGAAGCTCCCGTTTTCAGATGTTTCCAATGACCAGATAGCTTTTTGTCTTTTAGTAGCCGAGTTTTCCTGATCAATATTCGTTCTTTCTCTTTCCTTTCCAAACACAAATTTTGGTCAGTCATCTGGACGTTTGGTAGGGAGCTCATGGAAGACACGTGCAACTCCTTAGTCAACTCGACAAACACTGCCTTATCTATGTCCTGTCATTGCATCATCGTTTTATGCTCATTGTTAATACTATTTGGAAACGAATGTGCATTTATCGCATCATTACACCCTCGGTTTCCAAAACAGATTACTGTCAAATCGTATCAGGGATTTTTTAGGAAATATTTGGAACTTCTGTGTTGCCAAACTAGCTTGGTGATATATCCAGACTCTTTAAAGTTTAAATTTTGCAATATCTGTATGTGACTATATAGTGAAATTGAACACATAAAAACGCTTAAAACAAGAAATTAAGCCTCCCGAGGAAGGTATAGGAAAATAGCAGAAGCCCTGATTTTTTTATTCCTTCATCTGCACTCCCCCTCCCCCATTTTTTTAAATCAAAAATTGATTTTTTCGAACCTTGTATTTAGAAATTATAAAAGAACCCTATCTTCGTTCCTTTCTCATCATTTTCGATCGAATGATACATCACACCCTATATGTTGCCATAAAGTTCTAAAGACCAAGTGATTGCCACCCCCACAATTCCGACCCTATTGGGACAATTTGGCCCAAACTTTACAGTGATGTTGATCTTGCTTAGAGGAAACTGCATACTGAATTTCATTCCTTTATATGCATAAATACGCGTAGACCTTTTGGTGCCCTCTAATTTCCGCTCCCGAAACTCCGACCCCAGTGGGCCAATCAAAACCAAACTAAATAGTGACGGTGCACATGCCCATAGTAAGCTACATTCCGAATTTCAACCTTCTATCTCAGAAAATGCGGAAATTATGAAGGGGACGGACGGACGGACATTGTGAAAACAGTAAGTAGCTCCAATCTTCCGCTACTTAATAATACAGTAAAAATTCATAAAGAAAATTAGAAAAAAAATTTGGGTTTATTTACTACTTGGTAATCTGTTGTTGCCATTCGTACTCGCAATTCGGTCTCGGTGTCTTGAATCAAAACTTGTCAATTCATCAACTTGTGTAGTGTAGCACTAGTCGTTTCTTCTGTTGACACGCTTGCTTTGATGAGGGCCGCCTGGGAACTTCCATGACTACTTGATCACTCACCATCCGCAGGTTCTCAATATTTTGCTCTTCATTATCTCCGGTTAGTGCTCATTTTTAAAGATTTTCAAGAAAATGTTAAATTCTAAGAACTACCAATTCTAAGAAAAGCTGAACAACAGGATTTCATTGCATTGTTACAATTGAATTTTGCATTGTTACAACAGGAATTCTATGCAGTTTGTTATTATAAAGCACAGACTTTGCCTTGCATTGTTGGTCATGTAATACTTCGTATTAATATGCCCTTGCCATCATTATGAACTATTGTTTTATTATCGATAATTAGTATTTTTTCGAAATGTCAGGTAATCAGTGACCTTCCTCTTGCCTTGAAGATCAAGTGTGAAATTGTCATCAAGAGCAGAATAAATGTGTAGATTTTTATGAAAATACACACAAATAAACCCACAAGCAAACACTATTTTTTATACATTTATATCCAACAGAGGCATCCAGCATTGCCCAGGATACTTTGAGTTGTAAGTAAACAGAATAACATCAAGAAGTTAAATAATACCTCAATTTAGTTTTCAGTACTTCTACAATTTTCTGCTGCAATCTAAGCTCCCGCTGTTCAGTTGTTTCCGACGCCCAGTTACTTTTTTGTGTTTTAGCTTTTCTCAAGAGCACAATACAGTGTGCCTTTTGGTTTGAGGGGTCGAGTTGATGTATGTTTTCTTTTGGCTTAGGCCCAAAAACCACTGGCATCTTTATATACATAACCCCACAGAAGAGGAATGGGAAGGTGCCATAGCGTCTACAACGTTATATACTGTTCAACAGTTACAAACAGATAATTTTCGCCGATCTGTGAACATTTGTTAGTCAGGTGAAAGGAGATCAGTGTATATATCCATGACAGAGACCATTCTATGTATATTGTCTTTTATATTATCGTCTGCTCAATTTCCCCAATCTTGAGTTGGAAATATATGGCGACAATAATTTCGACAAAACAACTCTCTACTTCGATGAAACAACTCTCTCATCTAATGGATGCACATTATTGATCCTGTTTGTGTGGTCTGGAAGTTCAACAAATGGAGTTCCTGTATCTATTTGGTTGTTCACTAGTTGGTAATCTATTTATGCAATTTCCACTCCATTCTCAATGTCTTGAAGCAAAATTGAGTATTCATGGCATTGTGTCGTCTAGCAGTCACCATTTCCTCATTTGACACGCTTACATCGTTGATGACTGCCTGGGAAGTTCGATGGCCACTTGCTCACAAAACCAACAGTTTCTCAATAGCCTGCCAATTCTCCATTAATTGCAGTTACCACTGATTTTTAAACTTTTCAAGGACTAAGAAGTATCAATTCTTAGAAAACGCTGAATAACAAAAGTCTATGTATTGTGGTTGTTCTCGTGCATATTGTTGGTGAATTCATGTTGATCCATTTCGATACAACATAGTTGTCCTATTGTTACATAAAATTTCCCTTGCATTTTTGGTCATGAGATACCTCTTATTAATATGCCCTGCCATCATCATGAATATCAATTTATTATCGATAATAATTATTTTTTTCGAAATCTGAGGTAGACCTAGCAGAGGCACCTAGCGTGGCCCAGGATAATTATAGTTGAAGGTATACAGAACAACCTCGATAAGTTAAATAACTCATATTGGTTTTCAGCAATACTACGATTGGTTTTCGGTTTCCATGGCAAAACTACTTCCCCAATGTCTGTCTTGAAATAATTGGTAAGAATAACTTGACCAAACAATTCTCTTCTTGGGTGGCAATGGATGTAAATGATCATTTATGTCTCTGCAATCCCAACAATCTGAGTGGAGTTATTTACTACTTGGTAAAATGTTGTTGCAACTGCAATCTGCTCTAGATGTCTTGAAGCAAATCTTGGATATTCTTTACTTCTTAAGGTCTAACAGTGTTCGTTTTTTCGGTTGACACTCATACCAGTCTCTCACAACTTGCTCACCATTTGCTGAATTGCAGCAGTGTACTGGCGAAATAAATACTGCATGGAGTGAACGGACGGCTTCCTCTGTCACCTTTCCACTCTTTCTAAATAGTCTGCTATTTCTCCATTATCTCCATTTATTTCTCATTTTTAAAATTTTCAAGAAGATGTTAAATTCTAAAAACTATCAATTCTAGGAAAAGTCTGAACCATGAAGGAAGGAAGCAAGGAGGTGAAACTCTTTCTGTATTACGTATTTTGAACTTCCATTTATGTGGCGACATCTGCCCAACGGTCCGTGAACTAAACTACCCATAATGCACTGCCCGTTAAACAGTTGACTATTTATTTCATGTTTTCTTTCTCAGATTGCTTTTCAGTAATTGCGAGGGAAAATTTTATTTTTATTTTTAAACATATTATCCTTAATTTTTTCCCTTCAATATTAAAAGAGGTTTCATTAGTTCAGTTTCTTAACGCGAAAATAGAAATTATTAAAAAGAAGTTATTTAAATGAAAAAATTAATTAAAAAGAATATATGTGTAAATAAAAAAAAAAACATTTCACTTCAAACAAATCCAATTTATTAAAGTAAGGACATAAAAAATTTACATATTTCTATTACAAGAACAGTGCTAAAAATATAAGTCTTAATTGTAAAAAAAACCCCCAAAAAATCAAGTTTACGTACCATATTCTAGTCTACAATTTCAATTTTAGTGTACATTTTAAGTAAATTTTGTTATAAGATATTTAATACATGAAGTAATATTCACCTTCCTTATAATACTAGAATATAAAAAATTAATATGTCGTATAGTAATTATATCATAATGGTAAATATTTGTTTTGTTCAAGGTATTGCTAAAAGTAAATTAATAAAGAATAATAATAAGGTCATATTTAAAATTAATTTAAGTATTTGATAAACATCAATAATACATCAGAACATGCTTGGATTAGACGTAACAAATGTAAATACAATAATGAAGTTATACATTAAATATACAGTAAAAATTAAAAATGTGGGCATGTTGATAATGACTTCAGTGGTGACATCTCAACAATTTCAATTATTTTATATAGTGAATTCATGTAATTATTTATTATTATACAGGGTGATTCAAAAGTTACTGTGCAGTAGTGAATTTCTTTTGCTTCAATTCTTCATAAATTGTTAAAAGTTCTCTCACATCAGTTATTTATTCTCTAAATATTCTGAATTGGCAGTTACAGTTCCAGACTAGAATGTCCCCCTTTTCCTTTTATTTAATACAGGATGATTCAAAAGTTATTGTGAGCAGAAGCCACCTATGACCAGCCACTGCACAGCAACTTTTGAATCACCCTGTACTTAACCTAGATGACCAACATGGTAACCGACAAGCATATATAAAGCATGAATTTGTATTTAATAGCATTTTTTCACTATTCCTTGACAAACCATTAATGAAATAATAGACAATTCACAATAATTAATTAAGACATTTAGGTCTTAATGAAAATAATTGGGGAAGCTGTGGCCTGGTGGGCTTTCACTGAAACAACTTCTGTGAAGTTAAGCAACAGCAGGCATGGCTAGTCACTGGATGGGTGAACATCCATGATTCACGATCTTCAGCCCCCCCCCCCGGCTGCTGTGACCATCATACAGCAGTCGTTAATCCAGGTTCATCCAGGGACCCAACTCGTCGGCTTCTAGCCACACAGGCCCTGGATGGACGTATTGGATTATCAGTACTAATAATAATAAAAAAAAATACAAAATACATATGCAAAAAAGTTTAATAAGTTAGGTAAATAATTCTGTGATACAGACAAATATGTCGAACATGCTTGGACTATATTTTGACAATGGTTTCAAGCAAATTATGTTTCTATGTATGTTTTGTGTTTAATACAGGGTGATTTACATCGAATGTAAAATACTTAAAGGGGGTATTATAGAGGTTAAGATAAACACAAAACGTCCTATGAACATGGGT